>SCLH01001921.1:12663-53129 GCA_004367855.1 Oikopleura vanhoeffeni | reverse complement strand
AAAATTTTCGGCATCAAGCCTTCTTCACTACAAGTGAATACGACAAAATTCGTACACTTGTACTGAAGAAGGCTTGATGCCGAAAATTTCACAAAAAACGAATAAATTTTTGAAAAAAAAAATTTATTTTCAATTTATAATGAAATCGCAAAAAACAAACGGATATATTTATTCTGTATATTTATTAATATATTATTAATCATAACTTTCAAATGTATATAAATAATAAAATTTAATAAATTATATTATAAAATATAATGTATATAACTATTTTGTATATTTTTTTATGAAATTAATTCAGTTCTTCGTAATTTTTGCCCAATAGGCTTCTTCAGTGAACTTAAAAAATTGTGTTCAATAATTGAAGAATTAAAGAATTCAAAAAATTATAATAACTTATCTGAAAACAAAGGTTTTTGAACAAACGAAAATATTTTATTTAAAAACGATTATAAGAAGTTGTGGAATCTTAAGTTGAGATATAAATAAGGCAGATTTTAGTTAATTTTAGTTAATTTTTATTAATTACTAACTGTTTAATAAAATATTGCACTTTCTAAGACCCATTGGACGAAAATAATGAACAACTAAATAAATTGTACCTTAACTAAAAAACTTATACAAAATCTGATGAAGTCGTAAAAAAACACGAAATGATATTCAGAAATATATCTTTTATCATGAAGTTGGTTCGTTTGAGATCAACTTGATGCAAAAACGGCAATTTTATAAGGCCAATGTTAATTAAAAAAATTTACATGCTGAATCAAATATGGAAATCTTTTCCCAGAGAATATCATTGAATCCTAAAACCGATTATAAGTTAATGAATATATATATATACTTTAAAATTTAATAATCTATACGGATCAGAAAAATAAGAAAACATTTTTTATATCGACGAGTTGACTTTATCGAAGAGGTTTGACTTAATAATATTTGATTGGATTCTGGTTAAATGCAAAGTAAGTCAAAATTAAGGTCCTTTAAATCTGATGTAATTTACAGTTATAAGATCGGTTACCGTAGCTGGCAAATTCGAAATTGTTAAAAGTGGAAAATTTTTACAAGAAGGAAAATTCAATAATAGAAACATATCTTGTTCAAAGTGAAAAACACAAAAATGATAAGAATGTACTAGACTGGGAAATACGCGTCCCTTATTGGCGGATAGGCGGCCTGTACACTCACTCGTCGCTTAAAAGCCCTATCTGACACCACTCTGACATCTCTCCACTTTTTGTGTGTTTTTCACTCTGAACAGGATATTGTAATATGCTTGAAATAAGTAATCGAAAAATTATTCAAGAATCGATTACATAATCGATTTTAATGAGAATATCGAAGTCAATCCATTTAAGTTTTTCCGTCACAAAAAACTGGGGCTTTTATGCCACTTTTTTATCCAACTTTTTTATATAATTCGGCGTTTGTAAACGACTTATTCGATTGAGTTCTTAGGTAGCTCAAAATGAGCACAAATATTTAGAGAAAACGCAATTAAAAAAAGTCCGAATCATTTTTTTTAATTTTTTAACAAAAACTGATAATTTAACAATTTCAATAATCTCAAAAAAAAATTAAAATGTTCCGATTCGGACCATTTTTACTTTATTATTTACTAGATATTTATGCTCAGTTGTAGCCATCAAAAAACTTAATCGGATGAGTAGTTTTCAAAAGCCGAATTATATAAAAAATAAGGCTGAAAAAGTGGAATAAAAGCCCAAGCAAGAACCGTAATAGATACAACTCAACTATAACTTTAATGTAACAGCATGCGAGCAGCAAGCATGCGGCGGCAGCGAGTCAAATTTCAGCTTGTTAATTATGTAATTTTTATTTTTTATCAATTTTACCATCTTAAAAGCCTTATCTCGAGTTATTCGGATCAATTTTTTTTGAGTTGTTAATTACCTCGGACAGCCTATGTCAACCAACTACTCTCGACTGAACAAGATAATTTTCTTGAAAAATCGTGGCTATGATAGAATCTCAGAGATTGCTCGTGTCCAGCCGAGATTAGTGTGTACATTTGAAAAAAATGTGTCGTCATGGTAAAAAATGAAAAATATATTTTTAATTTCCATATCCACAAAGTGGTACACCCTTAACAAACAGACTAAGTATTATGAGGACTGTAAATATAACGCTCACCTTTTCTATATGACGTATATGTAATTTCTTCGTAGGTTGTGAGTGCTGTTTTATACGCAGAAAGCGCCCTATCGTATCTCTTACATTTAAGATAACATTTTCCCTCTCCCGCGTAGCATAATCCCGCCATATCCAAATTGTTTTCCATCAAAAATTCCCTTCCCGCACGTTCAAATTGCTCTATCGCGGCCTCCCACTTTTTCAACTTTACGTAGGTGTTTGCCAATAAAAATCTAGATTTTGGATTATGTTCATTTTGCGCACTTAAAAGGGTAGGCAGGGCATCTTCGTATAATTCAGCCTCGATAAAAGCTTCGCCAATCATTGCTTGATGTTCTTTTTTCTCTGAAGGAGAATCGATTTTTTCTGTCATAACTGCGGCGTCTCGAAGCGCTTTTTGAGCTTTTAGAGGCTCAGAAATATTTTGGTTCACCTTACTCTCAATGAACAACGCTAAATAAATAATGATTAGAAACAATGTAAATTACAAAACGTGTTGAAAGATCATTCTTACTGAATCCAATTCTCAAATTAAAAAAACAAACAAAAGGCTTTCTGACAAAAAACTCTATCTCAGATACAGTATCTGACATTGACAATTTCTGGTGTCTATAATATTCTAAGGTTCTAATTGGGATGTCCCTGGTCACTGACTTTTTGATGTTAAAACAAAAATTTAAAATCGAAAAAGTGCATTTGGTCAACTTTGAGTCAACGAAAAAAATTTTTGAGATCAAATGACCAAGAAAATCTCGAAAAATCAGGCCTTCTGATTTGTTAAAAGAAAAATCCCTCAAATAAAAACTTTATTTTATTTATTTAGAAGCATCTATTCTGGAAAACATTGCTGTTTAAGGAGGTAGCGGTCGCAAAAGGGTACTTTTGTACTCCACTTTACCAGAATACTAAACTGTTTCGAAACTTTTGAGAATAGCCATTTGGTAGATCTATCCTTAATCTACAGAAAAAATTAATCAGAATCATTTTTGAACAATCCTGGTGACCACCATGCAGCGAATTCTAGAACACCTAACCAAAATTTCAAAATCTATCTTCTCCTACAGCTCGCATACGATTTCACTCAAACTTGGTATGAACCACGGAAACACTTATGGTTGTAATATGATGGTGAGATTTTTTAAATTTCTAACTAGTTTTTTCTAGAACTGCGAAAAACCGCCTAATTTCAAGATTTTCGCTGTTCAAAATCTATCTCCTCCTAGGATACAGTATAAATTTGAGAAAAGATGAAGAAATATGTTTTCGTTATTATGATGGTGCAGAATTTTAAAATATTTTTTTGAATTCTAGAAAATCGCATTTTAGTAAACCGGAAGTGAAAACTCGGAGAATGAAAGTCGTCGGATTTAGTCGAAAGTACCACCAAATTGAAGCTTGAGTTTCACTGATCAAAAAATATATTTTGAGTTTTTCTGGTCGAAAAGTGGGTTTCAATGTTTCCCAAAAAAAAATACTCAGAATAATTCAGAAAAAAATGAAGATTTCGAACTTTTTTTTGAATTTTTTTGCTCCCTAGCAATTTAGTGCTATTTCTACACCCCAAAGTACCCTAAAAAGAGTGCGACAGCTACCCCGTTAAATGAGTTTTATAGGCCAGACAGACTTTTTTCCGGGCTTATAATTTTTTATTGCTACATAACAATATCATAAAAATCTCTGGATAAGTTGTAAAATAGCAGTGCAAAAAATGACTTCGGTGGTCTTTCGATTTTGATCCGAAAAATGTCTCGAATATGCCGAAAAGGACCATTTATTCCTATTTTGGCCACGGAAAATCGATTTTTTTTTAAATTTGATTTACAAAACTATTTTTACATGTATTAGTGATGCAGCATCTAAGATGCTGCATCTATTACTGATGCTGTAACATAGATTGTTGTGACAATTTAGAAAAAATGACTGCGCCCGAATTAGCAGAAACATTTTTTTTTAAATATAGCTAGCTTAGTTGAAATATTATTTTCATCCAACCTAGGCTTTTAGTGTTTTTATACATTTAATTCAAACAAACAATTATGGTGCCTCAAATTTTTTCTTCATCTAATCTAGGCTTTTAGTGTTTTTATTTATTTAATTCAAACAAACAATTATGGTGCATCAAATTTTTTCTGCATCCAATCTAGTGCCTCAAATTGTATACATCAATTTATCATCAATTTAAGGTTTAGATGAGAGCTATGTGAGAGGAGCAAATCAACATGCTAAAGAAGTTATCTCCTTTAAAGCCGAAATGATCAAAGTTTAAGCTATCTAGCGCTTTAACAATATATAGTATCACCGTCAGATTTCAACCAATTGTATTTATCGGAGAATACTTCGTTATTTGGTCAGCCACTGTAGTATAATATTCACCTTTTGATGCAGTGGCCCAGTCTTGATTTTTCTGTGCATGCAACCTTGCGTTATTCAGTTCTACGAGTGCAATATCAAATAATCTCATTCTTTCTGCCGCTTTTCCTCTGGTCATTGCTGCTTTTGCATATAATTGAGGGTTAATAATTTTTTTCATAGTGTCAAAACAAGAATTCCACTCTCCAACATAGGCCAAACCGATGCCAAGGTTATAGTACAGATGTTGCTCATTTATAACACCACTTTCACCGTTATCTGGCGGCAGAAGCGAAATAACTTTCAATAAAGCTTCGACACCTCGTCGAGGCTCGCCATTATTTACAAGGCATGTTCCATAGTTGTACCCACAAATCAAATTATATTTTTCATCGCGATATTTTTGAGATAATTCCTTAATTTTTATAATTAAAAATAAGTAATACGTTTTCAGTGAAATTAAGCTAGGAGTTATCACTTTGGTTTTTGCGCTAGTATTTACGTTAATATTTCGAAAATCGATACGTTGTTAAGAAGGAGGTAGATTCTTCAACATATATTTTGGTCGATAGCAATGAATGATATTATTTAAATTTTATTGGTTTTATCGAACTCAGTATAGTTTTTAAATAATCGATTCTGATTGATTGAAATTTAAACCAATCAAAATCGAGCTAAAATTTCGAAAAATCAGAAAAAAATTCGTAATTTTCACATTATTTTACGTTTTACAGTTTTTAATTTTTTCTTCAATTGTTGATTGCGAATTTTTCGGCTGACTCTGGACACCCTAACGACTACGGCAAATGAAATTTTAATATATTTTTGAATACTGTATATCTTTATCCGTTAAAATGAGTTTTGGAGAAATTTGAACATAATAAAGATCATAAAAAGAAATAAAAATTGTGATTAACCTGTGCTTGTCGGAGAGATTGTTTAACTGCAGTCCAGTCTTCATTTTGTTCATGTTTAACTGCAAGAGTTAACAATTCTTGTATTTCTGATTCCGTTGAAGCTGATTTCATCTTTTGATCTAAAAAGAATTAAACTTTAAGATATCGATCCAACAATGAGTTAGTATTTAGCGACAGAAAATTAAGATGAACAGTGCCATCAAGTGGCCAATAAATACTTTAACTATCAGAAATGAAATTTTGAGGCATGTTCAAGTATAAAGTGAGTTATTATTTTATTGAAGAATAAGTTCCCTTATTTTAATGATTTTGATATGATAAACCTAAGGTTACTTTCCTGAGATTTTTATTGTAAAATTTAGCCTGAAATTATTTATTCTTACTCAGTGGGAATTAAAATTTTTGGTTAACATTTATAATTAATTGAAAATAGAATTAATTTGGAGAATGAATAAAAACATTATTTTCAAAAATTTTAATTGACATTAATTTTAATTACATTTTCATTTATTTTCAAAAAAAATAATTATCTCATGATTTCGTAAATTAAGTTACTTTTATTTATTTTAATGAATATTCTTTTAATTTTCGAACTTACTTTCTGAAATAACTAACAAATATAATTGAAATGTGCCCCGGTTATTGCGCCTGGTCACTCCGCTGCGTAATAGCGCTTTATTTACTTTTAGTGGCTCTTGTCGCGGCTCCGAGAAATGACATCCGTTATTTTCAAGGTTTTTAAAAAAAATGGGCGTTTCTTTTTTTTTGCAAATTGTATTTTTTATCAAAATCCAGATTAATTACGGAAAAATTACCAATTTTTTGAATGACCGGTAATTTTAGTACTTCTTGAAAATATCCCTTAAAGTTTTCTCAGGAAATTAACCCCATATTTATCTTTGATCAAAGACGAGCGGCTTCGTTTAGTAAGAAAAATAAAAATGTTCGATTTATTATTCACATAATATGAATCTGGAACAAACTGAAATTGTTATTATTTATTTTAGAACACTATTTACTAGTGACTAGTACACGCACCCATGTACCGCCCACATTGTGGAATGTGTTCTGCGGCTGATGAGTCATCAATCCGGAACACAATCCACGAATTACACGGTATTATGATTAAGACTAGAGAAACAAATATAATCATAAAGAAAAGTCTAAATGATGAGTATTGCAATAAAATTAGGAATTTCCCATTTCGGGGAGACGTCAAGCGGAAAAGACGAAACGAACGAAAGAACCTTTTAAAAAGCAAGTTTGGTACAAATACCCCAATATTTCATGTGTGAGTCTAAGAAATAAGTTTTTTCATCATGCATTTTTAAGAGTTGTTTACTGGTTTTAAAATCCGGGAAGAAAGGCCCTTTTTAATAAATCATGCAAAAATTTTGGCTTGATTTACAAAAAAAGGCCCTTCTTCCCGGATTTGAGATATAAAGGCTGTACGTGGCCTCGGAAGATAATCCATTGAAACTTTTAGATCGATTCAGAATCGACGATTCTGATTGTTTCAAATAAAAACGAATCAAACCCATTTATTTCGATTTAGTTTTCATCGTTTTTTTTCAATGCTGATTGTGAATATATATGAATTAAGGCCCCTAAACCTACATATCATGAATGCTTTAAAATGCGAGGCTTTTATTGAGTGGACGTCAATATTTAAGCCAATGAAATCGGGTTATTCCAAAAGTCAGGGTTTTGATTGGTGCCAAAACTCTGCGTCGGTTGTATCCTTAAAATAGTTACGATCTGTCGATCGAAGGCCCTAATCTATATCAAAATATATGATTATTATTAATTTTTTCTCATTCAATAACAAAGAAAAAATGCAAAATTGGCCAAAATTTAAAATCTTCAATTTGAACATTGAAAACTGTGTAAGCGTTGATACACAGGCGATATATAGGTAGAAGTAGATGTAGATTTGGTTTTATGTTAAAAAAAACTGATGCCAAATATTTTGTCAAGGTAATTTCTGAACTTTCGAGGGTAATATGCAAAATATCAGTTTTGACCGGGGACAGCCTATCATATCGACTACGGGGCCCTTGGCATTTTGCCACTTTTTAGCCAATATTTTTATATACTTCGGCTGTTGAACTCATCCGATTGAGTTCTTAGGTAGCTCAGGCTGAGCACAAATATGCAGAGAAAAATGTCCCGAATAAGACCATTATTTTCTCATTTTTTAACAAAATCTGATAATTAAACAATTTTAGTAATCTCAGAAAAAAATGGTCCGATTCGGACAAATTGTTTTGATTTTATTATCTACTAGATATTTGTTCTCAGTTTGAGCTATCTAAAAACTCAACCTGATGAGTCGTTTTCAAAACGTGGCAAAAAATGCCAAAGGGGGCCGTAATTGATATAAAATTATTTAAATGGTTATGTCAACTGAGGGTGGTTCTATGCTGAGTCCCATTTCTATTAATTCTGTTTTAATTTGATTTAGTCCATTTTTGAGTGATTCATGATACATCAATTCTGCTCCGTTTTTATCATTCGTCAAATGTGTCAAATTGATATCCAGTGCGTCTGTGCATAAATTCACAAATTTTACATATTCGTCTTCTAATAACTGAATCTGCTTTTCTGAAATCTCTGCATTTTTCTCTCTCAAGAAGGCGTAGGCGTAAGTCATTGATCCCGCGTTCACAGTGACCAGTACAGAACCTTGCAGACGAAGCTGGAGTTTTTTGATGTCTACGGGACTGACGATACATTCAGAAAGTTCTTTATTTTTACAACGGAATGAATCAATAGCAATTTGAGGAGGCGAAATTTCAGTATTTTCTTCCTATAAACCGATTTAAATTTAACCCTCGGATTCATTTGTCACAAAAATCCGAATTATTTTTTGGAAACCAAATAAAAGCATTATTAAAATAATACTGAGTTGACCAAAGTCAGTGTATTGTTAAAATGATAAAAATTCCCTCAAATTTCGAAAATTTTGTAAGTAATTTTTGATGGTAAGTTTATGGCTTAAAAAACCGTGGAGATTTCAAAAATGTTTCTAATAATTTAATTTGACTTTGAGAAAGCCCAAATTTGAATTTTATTTTTTTAAATTGAGCTCAGCGCCCCTATTTGAAATTTAAAAATGTTCTCTGATCATTTTCTTGCAATCATTTATTAAAAACAAAACAGCATCATGGGTTGATTTTAGCACCAGATTGTTCAGCAAAAGTTTTCGGAACATACATTTGCTTTTCGTGTACTGATTTTCACTGAAAATTTATATTTTGGTTTTAAAATGTTGCCAAATTAAATTACATATTTTTTGACTATTTCAACTTTGTCTGCCATAAGCCGAGAATTTAAATGATGTTCGGACAGTTCTTATGACATGAGTCATGTCACATGACAGATTAAAACGGTGCACCGCGGTGTCTTCTTATGAAAATGTCGCCGAAAGAGTCAATATCGCCAAATTTGCGTGGGCGTCTGAGGCTTTTATTACAAATAACTTTGTTTGAGTCATAAATGACGTCGTATTTCAAGATCAATTTCCTCAACTATAATTTTTTTGAATTTTCATTTGATTCCGTTCAGCGGTGTACGTAATTCTACACATTTTGGGGTTTTTTTTCATTTGTACCTATCGTAAAACTTATTATAAAATTGAAAACTTTTAAAATTATGCCGTCATTTCTACCGCCCACGCGTTTTCATTTTTGAACAAATAAATTTATTTCTGTCCCTATTTCGCCGAGAGTACCAATATCGCCGATTATTTTTAAAATGGATAATACAGTCCCTGACCTCTTAAAGCGCATTTTTTTTTTTTTAAATCTGTCGCTTTAAGGGGCCATAGTGGGTTTTGTGATCAGACGACGATTTGCTGTTAGATCCTACCAAGTGAATTTATTTTCAGTGATTGTTTCAAGGATTAATCCTCAATTAAAAATTTAAAGAAAATATTTTTTTAAGTAACAAATATTAAGCTGAAATTAATTAAAATAAAAGATTTGCCGTAAGAATTGCAAAAATATCAGATGACCACGTACTCAAACGTCCTTGTCATTTTGAGCTGCCTGAGAACTAAATCGGATGAGTCGTTCCGAAAAGCCATATAAGTTCTGGAAGGCGTACGGGTACTTTCGGAACGTATAAAAATGGGTTATTAACATACTGTATGAATCCGCTAACCCCCACAAATTCAAAATTTCTTTTTCCTCAGGTAAAATTGACTTGAAGAAATAACCCATTGACTATGATTTCGTGGCATTAATGATATTCGGTAAGATATTGTTCAAACCTTCCTTACGTTAACCCTTCTTATATTTCAAATTTCAGTAAACATTTATGGTGCCTATTTTAATTCACATTTTTATTGCAAAAAAAATTGAAAATCGAAAAATGTCAGGTCGTTTGTTTTTCTGGACCTTTGGCTAACTGTCAGGCCGTTTGAGTATTTTAGTGTGGTAGCTGAGACGCCCACTAAGCAAATAACTACACATAGTTTGGCGCGAAACTTGATATTCAACAATTAAAAGAACATCTCGAGTTTATCTGACGATAATGTGCAGAAAAGAAGTATAATTTATCATCTGTCGCTTTAAGGAGTTAGAGCCTATGACTCATAGGGGATTAAGCGCGCTTTATTGGGACTACTTTTAAGAGGTCAGGGAATGTAGTAGGCTTCTGGGATCAAGTCATAAAGTTGGATCTTTCAATAGCCATTGACCCCGCAGCGCCATCAAGCGTCGGCTTCGGGCCTGTCACCCCGGGTTTGTCAAAATGTTTGTTGACTCATACAGCCCCGTACTCGCCTCACTCCAACCTACGCACTGTACTATTTTTTCGCTTAGACACAAAACTACTTGAGAAGATTAAAAGGGATTAAAAATTATTCAGTCAAGCACATGGAACCAAAAATAATCAACAGTGGTATAAGGGGATATAGGGCCTCCCTCTGTAGTTTTGTTTGTAATAACAAAAAGTATTTTTAGTTAAATCGGTTCCTTTGCACATTCTATTCTTTTAGTGCAGTAAGGGAATGAGTTGATAGTCGTCATAATTGTCCTCCTCCTCCATTGCTTTGTCACATCTTCTGTTCTCGCTTTTCCGTCACTTGTAAATGGAGTTTCAAAATAAAATCTAAAATAAATATTTTATTTTTTTATGGTTCGTGAAGAACATCCCTAAAAAACATTTCGTTATATCGATGACGGGGCCGTTTGGAGATTATAAACCAGATTTATAATTATACAGTGTGTACTTTTTTTACATGCGAAGTGAAAATTGCCCTTTAGGTAATTACGGCCAATAAAAAATAGAAACTGAGTGGATTTTATATTCAAACCCGTGACATCGGCTGAAGCTTGGCGTTCAAAATAAAATCCACCCAGTTACCATTTTTAATTGGCCGTAATTAGCTCAAAGACAATTTTCACTTCGCAAGTAAAAAAAGTACATACTGTAAGTTGTGCTCAAAATTCTCTCAAATCTGTGAAAGAGATCGTTTGTACATCTGATGGTTCCTGGATGATTTTAACCCATTCTATTGTTTTATGGGTTGTTGCTGGAGATTTTTTTTATTAATTTCATATTTTTTAACTTTTATGGGTTTTCAAAAATAAAAAAAGTGCCGTTTTCGCGAACTCATAAGGTTTCATTCATAGATTGACAATTTGGGACACTAAAATCCCGGAAAGAGTAGGCTTTTGCATGAGACCGCTTCACTGGTCGAGCAGTCAGTAATCTTTAATTATTTTGCAGGAAACGAGATTTTTGTTTAAAACGGGCGTGCTTAGCGTACCCAAATGGGTACACTAGACACCGACTCGATTATTTAGTAGTGGGACCAAATCTTCTGCATAGTGTGGAAATATTTGGTCTGGAAAGCAAAAAATGAATTTTTTGTCTTGACAGGTCCCCTCTTAAATAGTCTCGAAATAATTAAATACCGTTTTATGTTTTGTGCTCTTGTGAAGTCGGATTCATATTTGAGTTCTCCGTCATCAAAATAAGGGTCGACAGATGTGAGCTGTAAATACGCAACTGAAACATCCAATTCTCCAATATCCACTGGTTTAGAATCTGTGATTATTGTGAATTTTTCCGCAAAACGTTTTTTATATAAATCATCTAAACTAGGGTGGAAAATGCAATTTTTTCCAGCTACGCACGCTAAACAGAAGCGCAAAATACGGCATCACAAGTTTTATGCCCGACCTCAAACTTTGAGGGGGACTAGAAAAAAAAATTAAAAATAGGTATAAAAAATCTGTCAAATTTAAAAGTATCTTTGAAATGAAGCTCAAAATACACACAAAAAAAAATTGGAATAAATTCACGGTGTGAAAAATTTGTGACCGACAGTTTCCGACAGTTATAAAGTAACAGGCTTTTTAAAAATTTTGAGATTTTTTCTTCAAAATTTGCCAAGTTTAAATGACCGGACACATCTTTAAATTTTTTTTCATGAAATATGAATTTTTGTCATGTATAAAATTTTTTTAATCCTTCATGCCGACGGAAACCCGTAAAAACCGTCTTGATTGAATTTTTTGGGAGCTAAAAATATACTCTTAACTTGGAATTATTTTTGGATTTGTCACCCTAATCTAATCTGGCCCTGATTTCATTCAATTGAGTTATTTTTGGTTCTTTATAAATAAATACTTTGTTTTGATCGTCTTCCCACTGAGCACCAAATAAAGCGACCCTGTAGAATTGACCCAGAAAGCGTTTTCTAATCTTGAAATTTTGCGCTTTAATCATGGCCTCCTGCATTTCTTTGTAAATAAGAGCCAAACTTTTGAAATCATTTTGAGCTTCGAAAACCGGAAGTGCAAGAGAAAGGATTTTAGGAATGAGTTCCGGTCTCTCTGATCGATCAGCTAAATCAGCAGCTGTTTTTAAATGCTCGGCTAAGTCTTTGGGTGTATAATGAAGTTCTTCGTCATCTTTTAACTTTTAATAGGGTAATTCCACGAAAAACGACTAGCTTTTAAGTGCCCGAATTCAAAATAATCTAACGGTTTCCCTAGAGTTCATAGAAAAGTTATAATTTTAGGAAGTTAAGGGGGTAATGGTCGCTCGAATTGAATTTTCACTATAAAAAATTAGCAGGGATTTTAGGATACTATCAATTATTCATCGGAAAAACTATCTCCTCCCAAGAATAATTATAAAATTCATCTTAATTTTATTAAAAGCTTAATTTGAGATGTCAACCTAAAACTGAAAATACTTTTTTTTAGACCAATTAGAAAAAATTTGAAAAAAAGTGTTTTATAACGATAAAATAATTCGTAAAATTTCTTTATTATACTATACTTCAACAATGTTAGAATTTATCTGTACAACAAATCACTGAATAAATTATTAAACAAGAAAAAAATAGGCTCAAAAGAAATCCACTGAGCCTTAATTGGCTTATTTCATGATGATATTTTGAAGTTTTGATGGTTAAATTGAACCAAACGTTATTTTGGAACTTCATTTTGAAAAAATGGAAAAAACGCAAAAATTTCGGATTTTTTTGGATAATTTGGTCGGTAGTACACTTTGTTATCATCTCAAATCAATTCGAAGCATTTCAAATGCGCCAAAAGTCTAATAAAACCAGCGACCAGTACTCCCGTGAGCGCGTTTCAGGTGCCCAAATAAGAAAATATTTTCTCTAAAACAGTTCAAAACTCTAATTAAATATAATGGTTTTAGGCTGTACCCTCACTTTGATTCATCGATAGGAATATTTTGAGAAATAAGATGAAAATTTTGAGATCCATAATTTATAAATTTTTTTCTCTGTAACATTTCGGCGAGAAGAGCAGCGATGTGTGAGTGACACATTGACGCTTCTATAAACTGATCAACTGCTTTGTGCTTTTTGGCCATTTCTTCTAACCAAGTTTTTCGATGTTCAGGAGAATCTTAACAAAATATTACAAAAAATTAAGACAAAAAATTTGGCTTAAAAGTCGCTTAATAATAAATCTCGTTTTTTAATAAATTTTCAACTGTTATCTTATAAGGATAAGTAGTCGGAAAAGTCTTCATAACTTTTGTATGTGGGTCTGAGTGAGTCGGTTGCAATGTGAAAAATTATCGCATTAATCTGTGAATCCCGATAAACAAATCAAAAACCAATTTATAAGCATTTTTCGCGAGAACCAATCAGTATCCTTGCTCGAAATTTTCTAAAACAGCTTAATACTTTTAAATTAAAATCTTTGGCAAAAAAAGCTCTTATTCGTCTACTCAACTATAACTTTGATAGCTGCGCGTCCAAACTTGGCCAAGAACCATTTCTTTTCGAATAAATATTTCATAATTTGAAAAAAAAAAAATTGATCAAAAGAATCTCTGCTGTTCGAATAATTAATTTATATTTTCGAACAAAGTTTCAAAATCGGTAAAGAGAAGAAAATTTTCAGAATAACTAGTTTCAAATAAAAATAAATTTTCAATCTTGGTCACATCGAAAATTATCCCTATTGCGCCTTTCTCTGCACGCGTCATAACTTTGAGCCAGTGTCCAATCACAATACTCGATTGTCGACTTAATTCAAGAATCCCGCGATTTAATTGGTCACTTTCTCAAAGTTATGACGCGTGCAGAGAAAGGCGCAATAGGAATAATTTTCGATATAAAGAACCCTGCTTTTTCAAACAGTTTTGTTAAATTTTGAACAAAAAGTTATTATTTTCACGCAGGGTGAGTGAAACAAGATTTCTAAACCTCTATTTATGATCTGTTCCAAAAACATTTCTAAATAAAGTTCTATCATTATCGAAAAAAAACTTTATAAAACAAACGGCGCTTCTTTCGAACTATGTCGAAATTCTATTATTTGCCTGAAAATTTGAGAAGACTTGAAATGACCAAAATCACGGAAAATGCGATCATTATTATGTAGGTTAACAATTTGTTAAATTTTATTTTCAATTGAGTACATTTAGCTACAATCAACTCGGGGTCACCGCTACAAGCGTGGACATAATGGGGAGGGAGCTCTGATTGGCTGCCCCATCAACATGATAAGAAAATATGAGTGAAAGTTAGCGACAAACGTCGCTGCGTCTTGAGTTGATTGTATGCAGTCCTTAAATAAGCAGGATTTTGAAAAGTTGTTAACAAAAAAGTTCACCACTGATATCCACTAACAATTAAAGTGCTTCTGCCATGATTTCCCATTTGTATAAAGAATAATAAATTAAATAATAAAAAATAATTTCTCATATATGAGAACAAAATGTGAACATCAAAAATAAATAACTTCAAATTTAATATTTGAATTGCTGTCATAATAATCTTATAAAATTAATAGATCGCTTATCAAATATGATAAAATATGAGCCGTAGTTAAGGAATTGGTCGTCGATATTGAGGCTTGGAAAGTAGCTCATTTCAAACGCCGATTAGTTCAAAGCGGTATATTTAAGAAAATAAAAAAAAGTTTTGCTCACGAGTCTCTTTATAGCGCTCTCTCGCAAAATCGTATTTTTAAGCTTTCTTATTTTGGCTCTAGCACCACATGTGGTTAAAATTGACTAATAGTTCACAATACCGTTACCAGAAAACCGATGATTGCAAATCTTTTTCTTGTACTAAATCATGAAAATAGCACTTCGACAAAACACGATTTCAGCGATTTAGCGCCACCTACGCAAAAATTCGAATGTCGAAGATCGATTAATATTCAAAAACTATGATCGTTAAAAAAACCATAAACATTGTCATATGGATTACCGACCCTCAGTGCTCAGATCCTGAATATTCGTAAAATGCGAAATCTGAGCATTTGATTGGTTGATCCTTTCTTGATCTGAACAATGAAATCGGCCTATTCCGCAATCCAGGGTTTTGATTGGGTGATAATATCTTGCTTTACAAGGGATCCCGATTCAAAAAAAGTCTAAATTGCATCAACTATCCCCTTAAAAGTTGTTTGTTAAATTTACCTGAATAACTTTGTGCCATAATATGCTGTAAATGAATAAATTTTTCTGGGTCGTCTTCGTGTTCTTTCATTTGTTGTGTTGAGACTAAAACGTTTCGGATTCTTTTTATAAGTTCTTTAACATCATTTGAAAAGGTTGATCGAGAATATCCAAAAACAGAACTTCCGAATGCTTCTCTCTCGTTACCAGCTAAATGTTTTACCCCTTGTAAAGCTGCTTGGAACAATTTTGCTTGAAGAACTTTTTTGTCAGAAATAAGTCGGAAAATTCCACCCATAATCTTGAAAAATTATTTAATTTGAATCAAAAACAGAAAATGTTATCACTATATTTTGACATAGATTTGTTTGACTGGTGTCTGGTAGACTGTGGTTGTTCGGAGAGTTGTGATATGTGGGCAAGCCGAAATTTGTCCGAGTATTTTTTTGAAAACTGGGACCCAAAATTTATTTAAATTTTAGATTTTTTTAATTTTAGAAATTGCTTAGTTGTTTGCAAAATTGCTTAATTGTTTGCAAAATTTTTATCATTTTTTGTCCAATTTTCAAAAATACTTGAGAAAATTTTCATCATATCCATTTGCCTACACCCCACGCTTTTTTGGACTAGTCCGTTCTACAAACTTATTGTTTATTGTACAATAAAAACAAGGAAAGCGTGTTGGTATACTATTTCAAAAGAAGTTAGTTGATTGATAAGTAACACCGTGATCACAGAATTATTGCGTTGTTTTCAGAGTTTATTAAAATTTTATAAAAAAAAACTTCACAAATATTTTTAAGGTCTCATTTGACTAAAAAAGTGGTTCCAATTTTTTCTCAACCTCGCCCACAGTGACTCATTTTAAAAAAAATAAACCCAATACTGAAATAAATTATATTTGCAGTCTCGCGGTTCCTTCTTCATCAAAATAACTCCATTAAGTTAAATAATTACCTGTAATTGTGATCTAGGGAACCCTTTTTTGTGTGGGTATTCATAATTTTCAGTGTGCATAAGAAAGTATAATGTAGCTGCGGCATTTTGGCGGATGTGGCTCAACTTAGAGTTGAAATTTCTCAATAAAATGTATACAATCTGCTTGCACAATTCCGATCGACCTCTAAACAACGCCTGACGATATTCCTTAAAAAGTTTATTTCAAATTAAAATAATATTTTTCTATCTCGAAGTGATTAAATCAAATAAGTATTTTTTGCGGTAACTATGCAACCAAAAATATAATTCGCATCATCTCATCATTATTAAAAAAAGATTATTTTTGATTAGGGTAGGCACGCCAAAAATTCATATTTTTCAGAAAATTAACGATTTAATCAGAGAAAAAAAATAATTTCCCTCAAAAATACCCAAAAAAATATAGTAAAAACTACATTTTTTAACAAGCTTTCGAATTTTATTAATTCATCTTCAAATGATATATCGATATGAAATTCTAGTGATGACTCATACTTTGTTTAAAAACAATTTCAAAAATCGTATCTACTCGTTAATCTCATATTAATAATTTATCTCTATGATATCGATTACGATGCCCAAGTTCATATAAAATATTTTTTTTATCATGGTGAAGAACTATTTCGGGACAAGAATCGCGTGATGTTACGTAATTTATCATAATACTAAATGAAGATCATACATATATATGTAATCATATATGTGATCATACATGTATATGTGTGTGTAGGTGCTAAATTAGGGAGTGTATTATGATTGAATTCATTATAATCAACAGTTACGTAATCGTCACGCGATTCGTGTACCGAAATAGTTTTTTCACTATAAAACAATCAAAAAAAAGATTTTATATGAACTTGAGCATTGTTATCCATAAAGGCAAAAGCAAAGGAAGTTTCATGACTTACAAATTCGAAAATTCTGCTGGTAAAAATATCTATCACGAAAAATTTCCGGTTTCTGCCTCACATTTAATTTATTTTTTTGTAAATATCAACATTGACTTAGGAATAGATTTTTCTTGTCAAACAAATTATGATCGAGAAAATTGCATTCTGAGAAAACGAATATTTTTATCGAAAATAATTCAAAGATTTAGTTGAAATTTATGACCTTATTTCTTATTTAAAATCTTAATTTTTCTACATAAAATAAGCCGAATTAAGTGCAAACGTATTCAAAGGACCAAAAATTTATTAATTGTATTGTGAGTGTGGACACCCTACTTACTTTTATAAATACACGCAACAAAGAGAACCCATTGTGAAGTATAAGTGTTGGCTGCGAACTGTTTAGAAACATTAATTCAATCTGAATGATTATAATTAGTATCAAAATAAAACACACAATAAGGTACTGGTAGTCGCATTCTTCAAATTTTGACCGCAAGGTAGCCAAATACAATATTAACCTTAATTAAACCTTATTTTTGCTCTTGCGTCTCACATATCCCCTTTCACACTATCCGGAATATTTGGGCCCTACTACTAAAAATAACACTACGTTTACTACACAGGGCCCAAATATTCCGGATAGTGTGAAAGGGGGATATTATATCCCGGATATTTCAAAAATCCTGCCTAGTCGTAAAATTGTATTGATACGTCACAAATAGGGAAATCTAGCAATTTTATTGGTCACTCCTCGAGAATCCAGTCATTTCATTGGTCACTTTCTACTTNCAATAAAAAATAAATTTGCTATTTTTGAGATAAAAAAAAATAGAAGTATGACAACATTAAGATTCTCATTGGTCCAAATCTGAACCAATCAGGATCGACTATTTTGCTCAATTTGTAAGTTCAATTTTTTTAAAGGACTAATTTAGCCAGTATTTGGCATTTTTCAGTAATTTTGTCTAAATTTGAACCAATCAGAATTCCGCTTTCATAATTATATTTTCAAAAATAAAGTTCGTTCAATTTTACGTAAAACGCAAAATTTCTAAAATGTTCGATCTTAAAATTTTGCTCGACTGCGGACACCCTAAATTATTTGAGACAATGCCATATAATTTTTGGCTAGTATTGAACTGACCGAAACATTGACCATTTTTAATAGTTTTTTGAAAAGGGATGAACAAATATTCTCCGAATTTGAGGCCAAAAATCTCAATTTTTCACCATGTTCGCGACCACAAGCCCATTAAAAATTTAATGCGGAGTTGGAGATGAATATTATTTGAACCTACGTCGAATATAATTTTCATGAGTGGATTTTCGTAATCACATTTCTTCATATTTGCTCTGAATCGATGATCAACCATAAAGAGATGAGTGAGATCGAGACAAATCAGCGAAATTTCAGCACTTTCCGCTTTTGCCCAATCAACCTCTGACGGAATTACTAAAAATATATAATTAAAGTGTCTACCGTTAAAACATGTTCGTTTTGTCCTTATAGACAAATTATGCTCTACAAATTTGTTTACACTAGAGTTTGCATCTAGCAACTATCAAAATTTTTGACATCAATTTGTTTGACTGGCAAAGCTAAAATCAATCAACATTTTGAATAAATATTTAAGGGGGGTGTGTCCGCGAAAAAGTTTCCTGACAAATTATTTACAGATATAATTCGTCCTCAAAAAAAAAGGTTCCCCGAGTTTATATAAAAATTGTTTTTCTATTCTGGTGAAGAACTATTTCGGGGGAAAAGGGCGCGATGACTACGTAATTTGCATTCAGATAATAACTTATTCTGCTTCATCTGTATTTTTATTAGCCCGATTATGTGTGTAGGTGCTAAGTTAGTGAGTGTATTTTTGCTGAATTCAATATTATCAACAGTTACGTAATCGTCACGTGATTCCAAAATAGGTTTTTAACAGAATAGAACCATAAGATTTTATATGAACTCGGGCATCGTAATCGATATAGCTATATAACATGATATAATTTAGATTTATCAAGTTCAAGTCTCATTTTTTGCGAACACTACTCCCTTAAAAATTAATTTTCGTCCCGAGAACCCTCTTAACTTACATGATTGTGGTTCAGCATGTCGTTGTTCAAGCTGTTTCCTTTGGGCTAAACTTCGATTTTGGTCACCAAAATTATTAAGGTTAATATCCTGCCCACTTTTTGGTCTAGAAAATATTCCCGGTAAATTATTAGGGACTCTTCCACCCCCTTTAACCCATGGGTGAGCTCCCTTTGATTCCGATAAAAAAATTGGCATTTTATTTTCTGACGACTTCAAATCGGGTAGGGCAGTCTTCCGATCCCTTATTCTCACATCATTTTCAAAACTCGTCATTTGCAAACCTCGTAAAGTACTGGATTGAACCGGTGAACCGGAACGAGAAGAGAACTCATTTTTCGACACTGGAGGGACAAATGTATGACGACGTTTTTCTTTTTCATCCTCCTAATTTTTCAAAAAGTTGAAAGTCAAAAATTTACTGACAAGGTTATTGAATAATCATTGTTTGTTATTATCAGTTTACCCTCTCACACACAAAACGCCGTTCGGGACGCTACTTTGGGCGCTTATTATGGCAAAAGTAAAAGTGCTTGCAATTTTATTGTTATTTAGTCCTTGAGATCAAGGATGGACTTAATTTTTAATACTATTTAATTTACATTTTGACCGAAAATAAATCCTACGCAATTTATCGAAATCACTTGTTAAGAAATAAAAATTTACTCGAAGACGTCAGAAAAAAATTGAAAATAGAGCAGAATAAAAAAAAATTCCTAACAAGTGTCTCTTCATCAAAAGTAACCTGCGATTCTTGGTATCTAATCTACTGGTGTTTTTCAAAATGGCTTNGTGTGTGAGGGGGTTAAGTAAAATTATTAACCCTCTGAAATAAGAAATTTTAAAATCACGAAAGCTTTTCTAATGTATTTTATTTTATAAGCGCTTCGATATAAAACTGTGTCAATTGGCACTGTCTCAGAGCACGTGTTCCACAATAAAATACACACTAGAACAAATATCTTTTAAAATTTCTTATTTATTCAGATTTTATGGAATTTGATTAAACATTCAAAAATAAAATTTTTATTAAATTTTATTTTCGTAATTATTAGACTTTCAACGATAGTCTATCGTCTAGGAATGTTTTATATTATTTCAGCAAGCGTTCTCAGATGAAAAATAATTTTTTTCATATTTACATCCTTTTCCCAACCTAAGTCCAGCTTAAAAGTGCTTACTATATTTATAGCGCGTATACGAATCCCACTACTGTTGTCTGAGTGCTTGTCTTGAGTATGATTATAGGCAAGAGTGCTTGATATTGGGACCGCCAAAGTTGATGGCTAAAACAACATGAGTGAGATTCGAACACGCGCTATAGAGATAGTGAGCATTTTTACGATGGACTTGGGAAAAAGAAATGGATTACAGCCCTGACGGATTACAGCCCCGACGGATTACAGCCCCGTAGAAGACAGACCCTGAGTATTTGAATGGTGCAAACAACGCGAGTTACTAGCAACCAATAAAAACCCTCGATTGTAGAATAGGCCGATTTCATTGGTCAGATTTGGAAGGGATCAACAATTAAATGCTCAGATTCCGCATTTTTCAAATATTCAGGATATGTTCTCTGAGGGTCTGTTTAGTCCATTAATCTTTGTTATCTATACATATTTTCTGACCAATACGTGGCTCAAAGTTATCATAGGAGCGTTTTTCATAGTAAATTCGGTTTTAACTCTAGCCCTGTTTCTCCCGGTTTGAACTCTAGCATATATCCCTTTATCACCTTTTGATTAATCTGTGAGATGTGGGCTGAAAAGCGNCCTCATGAGTGGCTAGAAGGGGTGTTACTTAGGAGTGTTAGGATTGGCTCCCTCAGCCCACATCTCACAGATTAATCAAAAAGTGATAAAGAGATATGAAGCATTTCTGGAAGAGGCCGATATTCGAAAAAAATATTTGGAATCCAAATTTTGGATCAAAAATTTGAAAAATTCACGCTCAACAACACCAGTGAAAAAATTTCACTATGAGAAAATTCATGAAGAAAAAGTAACGGCTGAAAAATTCACGAGACAATTCACGTCAAAAAAGAGGCAATTTGAGTTATTTGAAAGACTTTAGCGCTAGCCTAACAAAGTAATAAAATTTCGTAAAAATTTCTCGAAAAAAGCTTAAATTAAAATAATAGATTTTCCCACCATGGGATCCCGAATCGGGGGAAATTCCCGATCCCGGCTGAGGTGTCTAGTAGACCCAAGCATATATAAGTGCAATATTAGTAAGATTAATTTTGATTTGTTATTTTTGGTGATCCTTTTCTTAAACTAACCCTAAGGTTAGCAGGTAATCCAAATTTTTTCTTCTCCACAATTTTGAATAAATTTATACTAATTTTCAAAATTGTGAAAAAAGTTTCAGTTTCTTTGCTTGAGCATTGCAGCCAGAACTCAGTTATCACATCTTCACCCAAATTTGACAAAATGTGCAAAAAACATTTTATCATAATCTTCACAGCGTCTGAATGAAGTTTAATAACAATTTTTAATCAAACAAGATAGAAATGAACGTTCCGTTCCGTTTAAGGGGGGGGGGTGTGAGACTCTGATTTTTTACGGTCTTAGGGGCATAAAAAATGCTCCAAATTGATTGAGGATGAAAAGGTACTGACGACCAAAGCAGCAAAAATTTTTTCAAAATTTTTAAATTTTGTCGATTTATTTCCATGGTTTTGTTTTCAAATTAAAGTTAAAAATAACGTTTGCTTTAATTTAACGACTAAAACTTTCAAATATCATATTTACGTAAGCCAACTTTATAATCAGTGTTTTAATAGATTTATTTTGGGCCTATTTTCGAAAAAATCGAAGCACATTTTGCTTTCAAAAAAATTTCACGTGACCTTGAAAAATTCGTATTTCGAAATGTAAAAAGATATTGTTAAAAACCTTGCGCTTTATTTTAAAGCTTGTCATGAGGAATACTAGGTAAAAACCTGAGTCATTCTATAAATTTGTTATTGGTATTGTGTTGCTGGATGGCTTGCCAATATGAAAACGATAAACAGTTTTCCTGGTTATAGTTTATTGGTGTAAAAAGAGCTATGTATGCTTCCTGCGCCTGACTTATATACATATAAGTGCAAACAACAAGTCTGAGTGACTTGTGACCGAATCGGGCGGAGGGACCTGCAGTCGGTCCGCCGATTGCGCAATGCTTGAACGGCAACACTACCCCCCTCCGCCAGATTCAGTGGGAGTTATAAAAGTACGACATTGCATAGTTATGTTCTATACATGTAAATTGATATATTATAATTAACCAAATATTTAAAATATTCTAGATCTGCGGAAGTTCAAGTCGTGTTATTTCTTTAGAACTAATTCCTTACTTTGAAAATGGTATAAAAAAACCGAAACTTAGTAATAAATGAATATTTCAATATTATAATTAAGTTTATAAAATTAATATTTTATAGAGTTTATAGTTATAGAGATGATAAGTTTTGGTAGTAGAAAATAGATTAAAGATATAGTGAATGGGACAAAATCACTCTTCGAGGGTCCACTCCTCCCCACTCGAGAAGTCGGACGTTAAAATAACGTTATCGCCCTCATCGAGAAGCCAAACGTTCTCGCCGTCCGGAATTTCAATCATTTCTTCAGATGACGACGCTGTATCAGAAAATTCTGATATGGAATCATCATCGTTAGATGAGTAAAAAACCGACTCGGAGAGATTCGTTTGTCTCTCTATGAATAACTGCGGCTCGGTTGGAAAGAAGTAAAACTGTTCTCGGTCACAAGTCACTCAGACTTGTTTCCTGCGTCTGCACTTATGTATATAAGTCAGGCGCAGGAAGCATACATAGCTTCTTTTAACATCAATAAACTATAACCAGGAAAACTGTTTATCGTTTTCATATTGCAAGCCATCCAGCAACATTTGGTGTCTGAAGTGGGATCCTGCTATATCAGTGGTCAAACGGATATGGGTTTGACTCCTTCCCAACCGAGCCGCAGTTATTCATAGAGAGACAAACGAATCTCTCCGAGTCGGTTTTTCATCTACGATGATGTTCCATATCAGAATTTTCTGATACAGCGTCGTCATCTGAAGAAAATGATTGAAATTCCGGACGGCCGAGAACGTTCGGCTCCTCGATGAGGGCGATAACGTTATTTTAACGTCCGACTTCTCCGGGGAGGAGTGGACTCTCGAAGAGTGATTTTGTTCATCACTATATAATCCATTTTCTACTACCAAAACTTATCATCTCTATAACTATAAACTCTATAAAATGTTAATTTCGGCGGAACGGCAACAATTGTCAAAAAACGTCAGTTATTTGTCGTTTTAGAATTTTTCGTCTTATTGAAAAAACCTATTGCTTGAGTATTGGCATGCTATTTTCACGTGTTTTGTGAAAATTTAAGCTGATTTTGAAATATCGTCTAGGTATAGACTTTGAAGTTACGGAATGATCTCCTTGTAACGATACTGTTTAAATTAGTGTTATCCTTAAACATTATCTGTAATGTACAATTTTGCGAGATCAAAGATGAATCTACAAATGAGTATTTTCGGTTTTTCTCATAAGAGTTTTCAAGATATATCCTATAAAGGGCATATATCACCGAAAATGTCAAATTAGAGTCCCGACAAAACTTTTGCCTACGGAACCGGATTTTTCGATATGTTCATGTAAATTTCATCGGAAAACCCAATATTTCATTTTTATGTCGAAGATTAGTAAATTTGAGGCTCAAAAACTCATTTTTAATTAAAATAGCGCCTTTTTGGCAAAATTTCTAAAATAAACTATTGAGAAAATATGTTTTGCATCTTACCATAATATATTGAAATTTGGGACTGAAAACGATGAGCCGAAAGAATTTTTACAAAAAGTTAAAATTTTCGAGGAATTACCGTTTCCCACCAAGAACCCCCTTAATTTATTTCTAATTACCTATATCAAACGGTGTGACAGTGGTTGCATTTGATCTGATAGATGGATTCCTTTCAAATGCTTTGTATTCATTCATATCCATATTTAGATTATAAAATTGACGAGTTATAAATCCAACAAATGGGGAAAATAAAGTTGCAATTCTAGATTGTTCTTTTTGAGCACTATATCTATTAAAGGGTTCAAAGCGTTTTCAAGAACGAATTTAATGTCAGAAAATTCGACAATCAAAAATAGATACCGATGTTATTTACAAAATGGTAAAAACGGCATTTTTCGTAATTTTTGAATCACTTACAAGTATAACTTATAAGTAAAAATAGAAATAAACAAAAAATCTGTTTTTTCGATTTTTATACTTCATGATCTTAGAAAAACCAAACTTTATCGAAATAAGGTGAAAATATATCACAAAACTTGCTAGGAGGAAAAATCTTGAAACGTGAAATGACCTAAAAAAACAATTCTTTACAAGATTTGCAAATAAAATCATTCATATTTTTTAGTTTCGGTAATGGTTGTAACTTTTGGGTAGAGGGTCACTCTTACCGGTTTTGTGCCGGAACCCAATTTTCGGCGAGTTTCGGTATTTATTTTTGTGTCGGAACTCGATGTTTGGCGAGTTCCGGTTTTCATTTTTTGATGGAACTGGACCTTTAGCGAGTCTCGGTTTGAAAACAAAATACCGGAAAGAGTGACCTGAGACCTACTTTTGGCTAAGTTTTTGACCCATTCCTATTGTCAAGATTATGTTTTGTCAAAATAGATAAAAATGTTTCCAAAGTTTTTTTTCTGATTAAAGATGCTTTCGGGACATGGCAAGTTAGAGAAAATTGAACCATCCGCAAAAGTTCTCCAGCTAGATAATGACGCTCACAAAACGATGCCGTCAATTTTAGTCCACTCATCTAAAAATTAATTTAACATCTAAACAATTTTTAGAAATTTGAAATATTAATATAAAATATAAAAGACAATAAAATGACTAGTGCTGTAAGGTTTTAATTGTTTTATCGAAAATGATGCCCGTCAAAGATAAAAATCAATTATTGGTTCCGGAGATTCGCTTCAACATGAATGGATCGCCAAAATATATATGCGCTAAAAAAGGCGCTTCAGCCTGTCACCACACTGTTGTATAATGCCATGATATCGACTTTCTGCTGTATTCCGAAAAAAGTCATATATAATATTATACAGCACTGAGTTTTTTTTAATTTGTCACTTTTTTTTTGTTCCGGTGCGGAGACAGCGAGGATTAAATACAGCTGAATTTGGGCATAAACAGATGACTCATTTGTTCACGTGGACTTTTTGTCACTTTTTTTTATTCCAACGCAAAAAAAATTGACAATTCAGTTTTGTCACTTTTTTTTCGTCCGACGCAAAAAAAAGTGACAATTTCAGTTTTGTCACTTTTTTTTTCGTCGACGAAAAAAAGTGACAATTTCAGAAAAATAATTTGAGCCAAGCAAAAAAACCGTTACTTGATACTTAACGGAGATTAAAGGAAACCGGGTTTTTTGAATTATTTCAATTTTTTATTTCTGAGCTTTTTCAGATTAAAGGTCACTTTCCATTTGTCTAATAGTTTTTTGAACAATCTTTTCGTTGATTATATGGTTTTTTTGCTTGAAGTTTGAGTTGAAAACATATACGGGTGTTTTTCTCGGTGACGCAGGCAAATTTAACTCCCTCAGTCAATTTAAACTTTTTTGGAGGTTGCAACTTTCTTGGCCATTTTTAAAGTGATGTTCCCACTCATTCTCTTTTCAATTTATAATGAATTATTAAAATATTGATAACATTGAACTTGAAATATCTCGATTTAGAACGAGTCAAAGGCAACTACTAAATTGTCACTTTTTTTTATCGTCCGGCAAATTGTCACTTTTTTTTCGTCCGCAAATTGTCACCTTTTTTTCGTCACGCAATTGTCACTTTTTTTTTATCGGATAAAAAAAAAGTGACAAAAGCTTTTGTTTATTTGTCACTTTTTTTTCGTCCGCAAAATGCTGTCTACCCACCGGACGAAAAAAAATGACAATATAAAAAACTCGGCTGTATCTGATCAAAATACTTTTCCTGTAAAAACTTTAAAAAAATATTTTCAGTTAGAAATTTTGTTTGCGAGACAAGTTTTTTTTGTTAAAAAATGTTTTTTTTAAATGTTTTCATATTAAAAAAAAATTTTGCATGGTTTTTTGTTGAAAAATGTTTTTTTGGTAAAAAATTTTGCGGTTAAAATGTTTTTTTTGATAATAAATATTTTTTTCTTATTAAGAAATTTTTTTTTGTCGAAAAATGTCATTTTTTTAATGTTTCTTTGCTTAAAAATATTTCCCCCATTTTTATTGAGTTTTATAGTGAGAAATACCTTGAGATCGCTAAAGTTGGGAAAGTTGAGAGGTACCCATGCTTCGTGTTCTGATAGTTTTGAAATAATTTCGAGTCTCAATAAAGTTTCGCCACTTCGGAAATCAAAAATTGGATTATTCAGCATCGAAGCGATCAATCGGCAAACAAACCCGATCTCACACATCCAGAATAAAGATCGGAAAAAGTTCGTCAAGGCCATTGATGCTAAATTTAGTAGTGCCAAATTTGAATTAAAAATAGTAAAAACCTTAGGTCACTGGATCAAACCCTGATATCAATAAGTTTTTTGGATTCAATAAAAGTTTGTATTACATTCACGAAAAATTTGACACTTTCCTGATTTTATTATTGACTCTGAAAATTTACTTAAAGTTGGTTTTGAACCACTAAGATCATCGACTGACCGCTCGGTAAAATTAAGACTTTTTATTCTTGCTATGTGGTTGACGGTTAACTGGACTAATCTTTCCAAATTGGTCAAAAAGTCAGAAGTAAATCTTGCGGACTTTTTCATCACTTTCATGTTCTTCCCGTGAAGATGTTGAAACATTAATTTTTCTAGAATAGTTAAAAATGTTTTCATTTGGATGAAAAACTGTTCTTGCTGCTGTTTCTTAGGATCATTTGTCATCAATTCCTGATTCTGATTAACAATTTGTTTTTAAATCCTGCTGAGATTTGTCAGAAAAAATGAGTCATGTTAAGGAAAAATAATCAAACTCATTAAGGAGGTGGTTGATGCAATTTTGACGATTTTGAATCGGCGCTCTTTAATAGACAAAGAATAGTAAAGACGTCATTTTACCACGAATCAAGAGTAAAAGTTTATTAATCGATCTTCGAGATCCGAATTTTGAATTGCTAGGGGCGCTTTATATCGAAAAATAGTATTTTCAAGCATTATTATTTTGGTTCTAGCGCCACATGTGGTTCAAATCGACCAATTATTTATAAAACCATTTCCAGTGAAGCGATATTTGCAAATATTTTTGTTGTACTAAATCATAAAAATTTCACTTTGACAAAACACGATTTTTTCGATTTAGCGCCACCTAGTCAAAAATTCGGATATGGAAGATCGATAATCGTTCAAAAAATAAGATCGTTTCAGAAAGCTCATAAAAATGGCTCTTAGACGTCCTATAGACGAAGGCTGTAAAATATTTTGAAGGTGATCTTTTTTTTGGTTTCGTATCGTTAAATATTTGTCACATTTTTGAAACGTTATTTTTTTGGAAAAATTATGGCCATCCTAATAGAGTGACCATATTTTTATGTATAACCAGTTCCTGATCGAGAAGGGTGACAATTGAAGATAATAAGGCTTCGTGAAGTTCTTGTAATTCAGGTAGGTTGAGACGAGTTTTGATAAAAATTTCTAGATTTTCATCCTGTTGATTTTCTGTTAATATTGTTACAATTGAAACCATGGTCGAAAAGGCAAGCTCAGAATATTTGTCAGATTTGGAAAGTTCGATTGTCGTCATATTCCCATTTGAAATTTGACCATTATCAGTGTATATAGGTTTATATTCTTGTTTTGGAATGACCTTGTATAGGTAAATATATTTTTTCAATTATAAGCTTTCTTAAGCCAAACTAAGGATATTTCAGAGTCTCCAACTTATTGTTTGACAACAACGCAATATATTTTTTTAAATCAGAGAATAATATTTCTTGAAAAATTAAAGAAAATTGAAACTTATATCGTGTTAATGACTAAAACGAAGGTTTTCAGAATATTTACGAAATTTCAAACGCAAAATTTAACCTTTCCATTCTTTTCAAATCGAGCCCAGGAGCGCCTCCAGTGAAAATTTATGAAAAAGGAGTAAATAGCGAGTCTAGTTGTAAATCTACATAATCAATTTATTTCATGAAACTTTTTTGTGCATACGGTATACCCCGGTATACCGCGGTAGCTGATTTTTTGATAGGTTCTAGGAAATCATCAATACAAATGATCTATGCAAATGATCTACGCAAAATCGTTTTAAATTGCCTATCTTTTGGCTTGGAATTTCGGAAATAATTTCAAGCCAAATGATAGCCAAAATCTTAACGAAAAATGCCGATTTTTGAAAAAACGGGACTTAATTTTTGGCCAAAAATGTGCCATTCGAAAAGCATACTTTGAATTTGCAAAAATGACCACAGGCGGAGCTAGAGACCAAAAAGAATTTGAGTATTCTTTCAAAATGAACAATTTTTCTCAAAAACTCGTATTTAAGTTGAATCGACCTCAAAAAATTTAAAAATCATACTATAAATTTGCAAAAATGACCACAGGCGCAGCTAGAGAGCAAAAGACAGCATTTTCGTATTCTTTAAAAATGAACAAATTTTCCGATTTTTTGATATGTGACAAAATACGTCAAAAAAAGTACCCATGCCAAATTTTAGCTTATCCCTATGTTGACGGTGGGGACGGTATAACTATTCAAAAATAGAGGTTTTCTATCAAAAGTTACCTTCCTTTTCAGATGCTATGAGCGTCAAAAGTCCATTAAAAACAAGTGGCAAATGTTGAATTAGCACAGTGGGATACTCTCCAGGTAAAGCGATAATATTTCTAGATTCAAATGGATTAGATAAAAAATCGTGCAGAAATTTTCCACTTATTTGAACAGTTGAATGAAGAAATAATTCGACATAAAGCAGTTTTCGACCATTGTCAACCCAATTTCCTTCCGGTGGGATTTGAGACATATATCGGTCTGGCAGACATTTTTCGGAAGTTGTTACGTAAACCGGTAAGTCTTTACTCTCGTTAACCAACCGACCATCCCGTTTTTTTAGTCGGATCCAAGATGTTCCAATTTCAGTCAGAACAGAATCTCCTTTCTCCACTTTATCGCCCTTTTTCTCACATTATACTCAAAAACATTTTAAAAATTATTATTAGAGGCTGAATTTTGAAACTTGGATAATGAGCTTGATTCAGGCTTTAAAAAAAATATTTATGTAAGCCTTCGATTGATTATAAAAATTTCTCAATTTTTTAGAATTTTATTCGTAGACTGAGTCTCAAGATTATTGTGTGGGCGTAGGTTGGATTGTATCAAATTACAATTAGTGTTGAATGATCTTGAGGACTTATACTTCAAGTTGAGAAAGTTTTTCCAAAACCACTTAAGCTTGATTAGCGAGAAATAGCGTCGGAAAACTGGAAAAAACAACCTAATTCCGACCCTTAAAGCGGCATGCAAACTTAAAAAATCATAAATGTCCTAAAAGCGTTTCTCACATTTCAAAATAGCAGAAATATGGAAGAATTGTCCCCAACGATCAAAACTTAAATTTTTGCCCAGAATAAATTATCCCTTTATCTTATTTTTTGAGTACGTTTCCTTTATACTTGTAATTTTTTTAGGTTCGACAGACACGTGATAAATGATAAATTTGATATGATGTCCATCGTGAATATTTGGCGGGAGTTCAAGCTTAATTTCTTCGTAAAATTGAGGATTTACAGTATGATGTGTCACTGTAGTATGTCGCTCAGTGTTGAAAATCAACCCACGCGTTTCTGGGCGAGTATAAAGACATCCTATTTTGCGAGATTTTCCAGTTTCATCACCATCCCAGAGTTCAACACTTTATTAAGGTAAATTAACTGCGTATCATAACGCGAAAAGTCACCACGAAAATGCAAGAGGTCGCGAAGGTTGATTATTTGATGGATTTATATTTATATCTTAACCCGTTTCCGCCTGGATTAATTATTTTATATCAAAATTAAACCTAAAATGATTTTCTAAAATTTTGACCAAATTTTTTACTCGTAAAATACAGTTCATTTTATCAAAAAAAAAATTTTGTAATAAATTGTTTTTGTTCAGAAATGTTTTTTCTTGTATAAAAATGTTTTCTTGTAAAATTTTTTTTTAATTTTTTATTGTTAAAAAATGTTTTTTGTTAAAAAATGTTTTTTGTTAAAAATGTTTTGTTAGAAAGTGTTTTGTTAAAAAATATTTTTCCAGACTTTTCATATCCTGTTTATAGAGATTGAACACAAAATCCGGAGAGAGAGATATCAGTGTGGTGCAGAATAGGGATTTTAACCGATGTGTGAGTGTAGAGGCCGCCTGTCGCTCAATCAGAGACGGTTATTTCCCAGTCTAGTCCATTCTCATGGTTTTGTATTCACTCCCTCTGAACAGGATAGGGTGTTTTATATTTTGGCGATTTCAAATTTTGTATTTATAATGCCTGAATTACTATTGTTTCAAATCCTTGATTACATTCCTCGATAAGTTACCGTTCCTAATAGTTATATTTCTTGCTTTTGGAAAGTTTTTTTGAGCATCATATCTCAGTTGAATTGGTCTAACATATAAATGATTAACGTAGGTTGAAAATGGAGTCGCCAAAACTGGGGGGATTGTTTCAAATGAATCTATTTCAAAATAAGGATCTCCTCCCGCAGCGTGATAAGGTTTAACCGGATTTAGTGAAGAAGTCAAAACATCCACCAATTGATCTTTTATCTTTTCAATACTTATAGTTAATATAGAACTGGAGTAGGCTGTTATCGGTAGTTTTTGAAGTTATACAAGTGTATATTTTTTTTTCAACCAAAGTGAATCTAGAAAATGAGGGTACTCTCTATAGCGCGTGTTAGAATCTAACTAATGTCGTCTGAATGATTGTCTTGGTTATAATTATAGGCAAGAGTGCTTGATATTGGGAGCGCCAAAGTTGATTGGTGCGTAATCACTCAAACCGCAATCAAGCGCAATCACCAAGACAACATAAGTGGGATTCGAACACGCGTTATAGAGAGTACTCTCATTTTCAAGATTCACTTTGGTGGAAGCCATCATTTTTTCGAAAATTTTGAAACTTGAAATTTTTTTGATTTTCGAAAAATTCTGGACAAAATGTATTTTTTGTTTTTACATTACTATCGTAGATTTCAAATGCTGAAAAACCCGATAAGACCCTAAACTGGAGGGATGGCGAAAGATCATTTCCAGTTTTTCCAGTTGTTTTCCCGGTTTTCCAATTTCAGATAAAAATCTCAAAATATCAGAATCTAACAATTTTGAAGCTTCTTGACGATACAACTCCGTAAATGGAACCATAGTTTTCGTATCATCAGAAGAAATTCCACTAGGGGCAATAGAGCCCTATAAAAAGTTATAAAAAATTGAAAAGTTTTCTTTCTAATGACTGAGATAATTTATTTAGAATTTTTGATCAATAATTTTAAAATTTCTTGTTCAAATTTTTTATGAATACCAAAAAGTACAGTGATCAAAATAAATTATTTTTATTACAAAATGAAATTAATTTATTATACTAGTTTTTCGGTTGAGGGTTTTCCTGGTTCGAGACCCGAAAAACTAAATAACTGCAAATATGGGGATTTTGGTGAGTTGAATGAATAATCGAAATTGCCGGAAAAACTTGTAACTCATGGTCGGAAAAATACAAAACCACTGAAACTTATCAAAACATTTTGAGAAAAAACAAAATTCCCGATAATTTTAATCCGAAAAATCATCTGCCCGCAGGCACCGGGGCGAAAATTTAACATAATTTTTTTCTAAATCTGGAGAAAAATCAAAATTAAAAGTCACTTTAAAGAACTTTGAAAAACTGTAATATTCTTTTCCCAAGCTAAGTTCATTTTAAAAATACTTACTATCTCTATAGCGCGTGTTCGAATCCCACTTATGTTGTCTTAGTGATTGTCTTGATATTGGGACCGCCAAAGTTGATCGGTGTGTAATCACTCAATCAATCACTAAGACAACATTAGTGGGATTCGAACACGCGCTATAGAGATAGTACGCATTTTTAAGATGGACTTAGGTTGGGAAAAAGATATGCGAAAACAATCTCCTAAATACACTAACTTACAATTTATGGAAACCCACTTTCGAGAAAAAAATTGGTTTCCATAAATGGTTATGAGTTTCCATTAAATGGTTATGGGTTTCCATAAGATGGTAATGGGTTTCCATTACAAGGGGTTTCCATAAATGGTTAGTTAGTGTACTCAGTATTGGGCACATAACTTAATGATTGAATATTGTTCACATGTCAAAATATCTTTGTTTTATAACGTTTTCCTTGTGATCAAATAATGGCACTGCTCCCCAAGCAAAAGGCATTCTGTGATCTGGAATTCTAGAACAAGCAGATCGAACAGATTTTAAAACTTGAGAAATAACTTTTTCTGATTCATCTTTTTTCATGTACGGAGCTGTAGTCTTGTGGATTCCTCCCTGGAGAACTCGGTCGATTTTAGCTACTAAGTAAATTTGGTCATGAGGTTTTTTCACGTCAAAAATAGCTTGTTTTGGGTTTTCGATCCAAGAATAATTTATTTTTTTTCTTTCTGGTTCGCCAAAAAATTTTTGAGTGTTATTACAAGCACCCACAGGATTCGCCATTTCCTGAAAAAGCGATCAAAAATTGGAACAATAAATAATTTAAGTTTAATAATTTAATTTTTGGTCGATTAAGAAAAATTTTCAATTTTCAGACAACTTTTTAAATTGATCAAAAAATGAATCCGGCGTCTTTTGAACAGAATTAAAATCTAATATTTTGGAAATATGATTCGTTGATTATCTGTTCAGGGGACACCGGTATTGTTCTTTTAGCCAAGTTTTTTGGAGGAGGTATTAATACTTATTTGATCAAAAATCTTAATTAATCGAGAAAAATTTAATCGATCAAAAAAATTTTATTGATCAAAAAAGCCATAGGAACAGGCTCAGAATTTTCGAAATAATCAAGTTATACACAAATTTGTATATGAAAATTTTCTAAGGTTTTTTGTGCCCACGGTTTTGTTTACTGTGTAACAATTTGATCAACAATTTTTCTGATCAATAATTTTTGATCAAATAATACCTTCTCGTTTTTTGATCGCTTTCCTTAACACTTTTATGATTTAATTGTGCGTGGAAATCTGCGGAAATTTTTTTCCTCTCCTTGGCATCATAAAGTGCAAAAGTGACAAAAAACGGTTCTAGATTTGTCTGTTCGCCACCAGATTCATTGATACACCCACGCAAATGAAATTTTAATTGAAGTGCATGTAAAACAAATTTTAGGCCGCGGGGAGTTTTCTCGTCAGTTTCTTGGATTGATGAATTTCCGCCCGAATCGCCCTTGGTTCGTTTTGCGCTTAAGGCCAATAGTCTGTGGCGGCCTCTTTTTCGCTTTCTGGCCAAATCCTCTTGCCGCTCTTTCATGTAGGCAAAAATCGTTGAATTTTGAGAGGCCGATAATCGAGCTTTTTCGTCAGGAAGGTCGTCTTCTGGGTCAGAATTTTCATCTTCTTCAGACTGTTTTGAGCTTGCAAGAGCTTCGTTGATATTTAACACCCAGTCATTACGTTCCACATCTTTTTCAACAACGAAAATAGCGTTTGTCTAAAAACATTATTTAAGGAGGTTGTAGGGTTAAATTAGGCAAATAATTGTTCTATGCTTTTAACTTTCATGGCGTTTTCAGTTCAAATCTGTGACCTGATGGTTGTCGCTTATTAAAGGCCCATGAACAAGAACTCCCTAATTTTATTTTAATGTTTTTTAATGAAAATATGGACAATAACAAGCATTTAAGAACCCGTCTTATTTTTATACATGGTCAGGAAGAAGTTTTTGATAGCTTTAAAAATATTTTGAATGAAATAAATTGAAATTTCTTGATATTTGAAAACTTAAAAGAGTGGGCGTCTATAATTGAGCTGTTTTTTACAAGAGGCTTAAAAATCTCTCGGGCCAACTTTTTGAATTTCCTTGTGAGGGTCTCTGGACAAAATTTTCAATTTCCCCTATCTGATGAATATTTTTTATAATTTTTTGAACTAAAAAAATTAAAAATTGAATTTACTGGTTTTTCGGCAGTATTGAGCAGTTAAATTATCTTTATTTACAAGAAAAATAGTTTGAAATAAATTCTACATCGAAATTGGTACCGTCAATTTCAAATCCTCTTTTATTTTCCCTATAAATTAACCTCAAAAACTCGGTAGAAAATACTCTACAAAATCGACGCCCACTCCCTTAAAACAAGATTTATGGAAAACGAGAAAAAAAATTTGACAAAATAATTTTTAGTGATCTCCAAGGACTCTTCAGCTACATATTCAGGTTTCGAATGTGTCAATTTGAAATCCAGAGAGGAAATAAACTTTGATTGAGACCCTCAAAATTGGGTGAAAAACATTTTTTTGACTCAGAAGCCATATCTAATAATTATTAAAAAACGCGTATTTTCCAGTTACTTTAAGACAAAAATCAATATATACCATTAAAAATCAGGGAGGAGATACATTTAAAAAAGTGAATATTTTCAGCAATTAGTCATTGAAAACTCCAATTGTTAGCTGTTTAGCGACGACCACCCTCTTAAAATTAAAATGGTTCAATTTTCTTTTCAATCCCACCTTTATTATATCGTCATCATTTGTGTCTTTCATATTAATTTTGAATCCATATTTTTTTTTGGTTTCTCTAGATTCGTCCGTAAACGCCTCCGCTTCAAATATCGGTTCTGCCAGAAAATAAGTATTCTTTGTTTTATTTCCTTTTTGTTCTTCTCGTTCGTCTTTGAAACAGTCCAACTGGTAACCCGTCGTTGTTTCGTCCTCCACAATTTTGCGTAAGACGACCCACCTACGCTTTAAGTTTTTGGAAAGATCCTTCATCGAGTGACGTTCGTGAAATTTTTCGTGAGTTTTTGTCATTGAGGATATGGGAACTTGCCACAACCACCCACGCTTATCACTTGGATTATAAACTTCTTCGCATCGTTCAATTTCAGGTTCATAATGAAGAGGCGAAAGCGAAACTTTACAAAGGGTTAACACTTTTATCATTCACAATTAGGACAATAAAAATACTGAAAATATCCACTGCAAACTCTTATTAAGGGGTGGTTGATTGCCATTGTTTTAGTAACCTCACTCAGATCTACAGCGTTTCAAAAAGTAAAAAAAAAAGACATCGTAAAAGTTTTTTTTTTCACAGACTTCGTTTATTAGCCGATTTTTATGTTTTGTATTCCACGATCATATTTTTTGAAAATCAATCGATCTTCGAAATCCTAATTTTTAATTTTTGCCCAGGGGCGCTATATCGCAAAAATTGACCAAAAGTTTATAATACCATTTCAAGCAAACCGACAATTGCGCATCTTTTTGTTGTAGTAAATCATGAAAATATCACTTCAGTAAAATATGATTTTTGCGATTTAGCGCCACCTATGCAAAAATTGGCTCTGACGAAGGCTGTGAAATGTTTTTAAGATTTAATTTCCCGCTTTTTCTCTCGAACATGGTAAATTGAAGTTTCTGCTATTCTTTGTTTATGAGGAAGCAACAATTCAAAAAAAATCTAAATTGCATCAACAACCCCCTTAATTGCTTTTGTATCTACACAGTGTGGACCCGTAAATTGACAAAGTGTGAAACATATAATTCACATAGTGCCAATTTTCAAATTCAAGTAAACTCTATTTGAGCTCAAAATATAAAAATGTATTTGGGACAAGTTTTATGAGAATTCTTTCACTTTGAAGATCTTCTTCAACAATCGGAACTCCGAGGCGCCTCTAGAAAAAATTGTGCGATTTTTGAAAAATTGTGATATTTTCGAAAATGTTTGCAGCTATAGTTCTGTTATAAATTGTACAAAAAAATGTTTCTCGGTGTCCACCCTAACTGGAATTGCTTCTGAGTTTGGGAGAGATTTATAACTTTGTCCATATTGAGCTTCCAGGGATTTGTGAATAATTGCATTTGGTGCCGAATAATAATTTATCGATTTTATTATCACTTGACCAGAAAGAGCTTCTTCATAATTTGGAACCTCAGAAACAGCTGTTCGTCTGAAAATATTAATATTTCAATTACAAAATAAGTTCTGATTTTTGCGCACTTTCATAATCCGGTTGACCAGGCATCTGCTGATCAGATGAAACACAATCAATTTTAGACTGTAATTTTTAAAATGATTGCGAAGAGTTTTACAAATTGTAAATTACAGCCGTAGTTTTCTCGTTTACGGCGTTTTTTTAATTCCGATTTTATGAACCAATCAGATACAGTTATTCCAGATATTTACCAATCACCATCGAGTATTTCTGCGGAATAAAAAAAACGCCGTAAACGAGTAAACTCAGGTTGTACAATATCATAAAAGCCAGTATGTCAAGAAATCGCGTCGTAAAATGTACAAATCAGCGACAACTACTCCCTTAGAGCGATGAATTAAGTGTGGTTAGTAAATTTTCCATCCCAATTTCGCGTAGGTTAAAGCAAAAGATAGGGAAAAAATTGTGGATAGAAAATCGAGTAGAAGATAACAACCCTGGCCTTCACATTTAAATAATTTATGAGTCAATTTGAGAGTTAATTTATTACCTGTCTGGTTCATGTACGACGCAAAATGGTTCTTCTGGTAGTTGTAATAAATGTCTGTTTGTATCGATCCTCAGAAGGGATCGGAATATATTTAAATATTTATTTTAGTAGGCTCAATTTTAACAATTGATGAAACTTGGTATATCGAAGATCATCCTTACTCCTGCTTTTTCACTCACGCGTCATAACTGTGACGTCAGAAAAGATCGCGACCAATCAAATCACACGATTCTTGATATAAGTTGACAACCGTGTGATTTGATTGGTCACAATCTTTTCTTCTATATCATATACTATAAAGAGGGATAAAATGTTTTTTTCTCCAAAATTCGAATTTCGTGAAAAAAAATTCTTCAGAATGTTTTTCAAATTTTTTTAATTTTTTCGAAGGAACAATCAGGGTTGGGTGAACTGGTGCTTTTTTTCATCATAAAAACTTCTTGGTTTGTTTTGATAAGATTCCCGATCCCTGATTTGATATGATTTTTCATTAAATAATTTTTCAAAATCTAGGGGTATTATTGGGCCCGGATCTTCTACGAGTTGTTCTATTTCTTTTGACATTTGAAAGCATTCTAATTGGCTGCTAAATTCCTTCGTCAACTTGGCAACTTCCTTTCCGCTGAAAAAAATTATTTATTTAAGTTTTTTCTAGTTTTTCTTTATGCATTTATGATGTCTGTATTCTAATCAAAATTAAATTGACAATAAGAAAAAAAAATAATTCAATTAAAAAATATTAATAAACCAGTTTTAGGGGGGAGTGTCCGCAAAAAATTCTGGCTGAGAATTTGATATTTTACTAGTATAATACTAAACTGGCCTCAAAAAAATGATTGGTGGTGGTCTCTCATCAGATAATAGGTTCTCCCGCTAGAGGTCTTCAAGGAGGTAAATTATGTTGATTTTGATTCAGACAAGGATTTTACAGTTTATTACCGATTTTATATATTTCATATCAAACTTGACCTTCAAATAATTATCTTTAATTTCATCGCGCAACATTTTTTTAAATTGTAAAATACAGTAGATATCTTTTAAAGAATTTCTGATAGATTTCAGACAACGTCTGATTTTTTCTAGCCTTTTGATTACGTTAAAAAATCATGCAAATTTTTGTGCCATAATCGACCATCAAAAAACAAATTTAATTTTTTGCGCGTTTTTCAGTTATTTAATTTTTAAAAAGATTTTATTTCATAATAAGAAATATCGCGCGCTCATTAACCAACTTTTGCCCTCTTTCTGGGCCAAGATGACTCATGATTTCAAAAATGATACCATCTACTGAAAAACATTGTAGTATGAATAATAATCTGCTATAAAAACTCTTCATCGCAATTTTTCCTGACATTCTACTATTATTTCGATCTTTTCAAAATCATTATTATATTTTTCTTACCGCTAATTTTTTATCAAACCTCTCAAACGCAGAATTACTCGTAAAGGCCAAATCTAGAGTATCAATTCTAGAAAACCTATCAAAACCCAAATGCGCCAATCTTGGGATTTTATTAAGTCCTATTTTATGAAATCCCGCATTTATATTCCCTTGAATTGAGCCAAATCCCGCATTGATATTTCCCTGTATCGATTCAAAGTCAATCTCTGGTGTCCAGACTGCGGGCCAAGCGGTGTGGCACATTTTCAAAGTCTCAATTTTATCAAAAATTTGCTCTATGGGCTCTTTAATTTTATTTTTTATTCTTTTATCCATTTTGTGGGTAATTTTTTTTTAAACTAACCAGAAATTGAACCGGCAAAGGGCCATAGGTGATATTATTAATTGAATGAGATCTCGAAAGAAAATTCCGCAGCTGATCCGATGACCCTGAACATGACCCAGGCTGACACACATAAAGTCTAAAGACGAGATATTTCAATAAAGTTACTAAGAAAATATTTTGAAATATTCAATCAAAAAAGGAATTCCAAAATTTTCAAAAATTGTCAAACCTTGAGAAAAAATTCGATTGAATCCAAACGATTTCTCTAATTAAGCTTATGGCTGATTGATCGAAATTTTACACGCATTCCTAAACAAATTGTCTGAAAAAGACTTGATTTTTGGGTAAAGGAATATACGTTTATTAAAAATTTCAGCTAAATTGAAGAAACTAGAGGTTTTTTAAAGAAAATTCTACATGTACTAAAATATTTTTAAATAAATAATTCCAATAGAATTTTTTTCTCAAGATTAGTTTTATTTCAAATCAGAGTTTTAAGAAAATTTCAAGAAATACTTTATCAGATAAAGTAAAAAACGTTCCTGGATATTGATTAAGGGCCCTCAGTTGACAGATTGTGACTATTTGAATGATACAAATAACGCGGGATACTAGCATCCAATAAAAATTCTGGAATTCAGAAAAGGCCGATTTTATTGGTCAGATATGAGCTGATCAACCAATTAAATACTCAGATTCCGCATTTTTTCAAATTTTCACGATCAGTTGGTTGAGGGCTCTAAATTTATATCGCTCATGATTTTTCACTAAAAATTGGGTCTGCAATGAGGATCAAATCATCATGGTTATAAAAGTATGTCACATACTGTATGTGACATTAGTTATGCATGAGTCAAAGTTAAATTTGCATGCTTAAGTTAGAGACTAAAGTTAGAGTTGCGCACGGTGGAATTTTCAACTATTAAACCAGGGGGTTTTAACTTAAAACCAAAGCGACGTCATCGTAGGGAATAATTTGAAAACTAAGAAAATTATCGAAAAAAAATTTTTACGGGAAAATTTTGCTGGGATTTTTAGGTTAAAATGTTATAAATGGAGATTTTAAACGTGTCCTAGATCTTCCTATAATACAGTTTTAATTTCATCGTAAAATTCAGGTTATTTACGAACAGAAACAAAATTCACGTTCCAAATTCTCGAGTTCAAATTTTCCAAAACCCCAACTTTCGCCAAAATTTTTAGAAAAGATCTTAAATTCCGCCTACGCAGTTTGTTGACTTATTTTTCCTTGGAAATTTTTTTTTCTTATAATTTTCTTCCTTCTAAAAAAGTTACCGGTGATAAAAATTAACAATTATTTATATTTCATATCAAAAACTCGAATTTGAATCAAAAATCTGAAATTTTAAAACAGCATTATTTTAGCACCAGAAGGCAGAAAAACATTTATTTGAAAAAAATTTATATTTATCATGCTATTTCACCCCGGAAAGATATTGATTTATTTTTTGATTTTTACTTTAAATTACTAAATACATTACTTTATACAGTATAATTGAGATCTCTCGTGCGCAACCCTATTTATAATTCTTATCGCTAGCATCAAAACTTATTAAAAATCGTGGGAAATTAAATTAAAATTTTCCCACGCTTTTTTGATTTGATTTTTGTATGACAAATTTATTGTTTCTTAATTATATCTCATTTCTGTTTAATTCTCTCAAGTGTTTGCGTATTCTGATAGAGTCTCTACTTCCCGAATCGCTTTCTCTGAAAAACATTCTATTTTACAAAATTTT
>SCLH01001921.1:0-12558 GCA_004367855.1 Oikopleura vanhoeffeni | reverse complement strand
GATTTATTTTTGATGTTTACTTTAAATAACTAAATACATTACTTTATACTGTATAATTGAGATTTCTCGTGCGCAACCCTATTTGAAATTCTTATCGCTGGCATTAAAACTTATTCAAAATCGTGGGAAATTAAGTTAAAATTTTCCCACGCTTTTTTGATTTGATTTTTGTATGACAAATTTATTGTTTCTTAATTATATCTCATTTCTGTTTAATTCTCTCAAGTGTTTGCGTATTCTGATAGAGTCTCTACTTCCCGAATCGCTTTCTCTGAAAAACATTCTATTTTACAAAATTTTATCTTTGGCTATTAATGGCTATTAATAATAGCCTATTATTCATTGTTTTAATAAATTTGAATTTGGCAAAGAGTTAGTTTAAGAGTGTCAAGACGAGACCATTCATTTTTCTAATTCACACTTCACCCCATAGAACCCACTCAAATAATTAATTTATAGCAAAAAATATGGTTAAGGGGGTGGTCGACGCCAGCAAAAGCTTTATTGTAAAAATTTAGCAAATCAACATTTTGCATGCCAAACCGAATAATTTGGTAAAAATTGTGCGTTATCTTATCGCATAATTATCATCAATTTTTTATAAAAGTTTAGATAAGACTAAATATTAAAATAAGATAATTCAGAAATTTTGGTTCTCATTTCGAAAGAACGGTTTCGCTTTATTATTTTAATATTAATTATTTATTAACTCGACGCTTCTCACCTGCTCAAAATGATTATATAAAAATGGGAGTATACATTTTTGGCCGACTTTTTTCTATCTTTTGCTATAAAAATGCGTAGGCGGAAACGGTCTACCAATTTGAAGAAAAAAACGTGTACTATTAAAAGTAGCATGTTCGAAAATACGAAGTTTTAAATTATTTGTATACCTTAAACCGACCGCTTTCAATGCAAAAATGAAAATATAATTGAATAATGAAATATTTTGTAAATTTGTATTATTCCTGATTTCCGCCTACGCACTTAGCATTAGAAAGAAATTTTTAAAAATTTCGACCAAACATTTTATTCAAGGGGGGATCTGGGCTATTTTTTTTAACCATCGTTTTAACTAAAATGGAGTCCATAATGAACTGTCCATAAAATTTCTCGAAAATTGCTGTTTTTAAAAGTCGAATTCCCCCCCCCGACTTTTGGCGCATTAAATGCTGTTATTAAACAATTGAATTTGAACTATTTTATTTTGGCTGTTGAAGTGATAAGTAAACTGAAAATTGACTTTTTAACAGTTTGAAGAAAAGCAAGATAATCTTTTTTATCAATAAACTTTTATGACTTAAACTTTTTGAGCCATCCAAAATCCATTTCACCTTTTTTAACCTTTTTGTTCCGAAAAAATTGATTTTAAGTTTAAATTTTTTAAATATCAGCCTCTAATCGACCGAAGACTGATAAATACATATTATGTTTAAACTTTAAAGTTCAGATTTTCCGGAAAATTATGAAAAAAAAAGAATCCGATTCGAGGATCAAGCTCTATATTTTGTATTTGACTAGCTGCTCTATAAATTGCCAAATCAACTGATCGACCGTTGAGGGACATTTTCAGATTACACGCATTTAATCTAACTGGTTTTTCAATTCCGAACTATAAATGCGAGGCTTTTTGCTTATCTACGAAGTTCTTCATTTAATTTATCGTAGATTAATCGCATCAACTGTACTCATGAATTTTTAAACGTTTATACGACTCAAAAAACGACGCAAACGTGCACCAAAAAAATCAGTCACAAATTATTATGGCCCACTTAAAGGTACAACGTTAAACCTTCAAATTAATAAATAGCTTATAAGTTTTTTTTGAAGTGGACCTGTAAACTCGAGATACTGCAAAATTCAGTTTCAAAACTCAAGTAAACCCATATCATAAATTCAACCGAAGTCCATGATGAAAATGTTTCTGACCTCAGGGCTGGAGTTCGAATCCCAGTGAACCCCACTGATTTTGTATTGTGTTGTGATAAGATACTAATAGGGGTGTTGCTCTTGGCCCGTGTTGTCTCTTTCGTTCGGCTGCATATTACGAACGAGTATGTGCAGATCGCAAGAAGACCCTTTCAAAACTGCAAAATCTATCTCCTCCCAGACAGTATATCAAATTGAGCTCAAATTTTCACAGATCACGTACGGTAGAATGTCAATCTTTTAAGATGAGTTTTTTTTGATCCGGCGACTCAACAATTTTAGAACGCCATATCGATTATGATGCCCGGGTAACATAAATATCTTATTCCCTATTCTTTTATCAGGCAAATAAGATATTTATGTTACCCGGGTATTATGATGGATATAACCGACAATTTTTCACAATGTCAGACTTCAAAATCTATCTCCTCCGAGTATAATTTTGCAAAATGGCTCAAATTTGTATCAAGTATCCTCCAGAACATTTGGAAGACATAAAGACGAGTTTTTTTTGCAATTTCCGGCTAAAACTTGAAATATGATTTTTTGGTCATTTTCACAAAAAATTCCGAAACAAAAGGTGCTTCGATTTTTTCGAAAGTATGCCATGAGAAAGTTGGCTTAGGTTAAGTCGATATTTTGAATAGCCGAAATAGCAAATTTTAGTTTGAGTGGTCAAATTTAAGCAAACGATATATTTTTTCAACCCTTTTTTTTTAAATACTTAGAAAAAAATGCGAAAATTTCGAAAAAAATTTTTGATGATTGGGTTCGAAGTACACTTAAATATCACCTCGTATCAATTGAAGCATTTGTAATGCCTCTGAAGCCTTTATTAAATCAGAGTCGCCTACCCCCTTAACCCATGTTCTCAGAACCAGACCTCGGCAACCACTGGCTTGGCTTGATACACAAGACAAATACCACTGGCTTGCCGAAGTCTGCTCACAACTTCAAAAGTGATAAATTAAAAATTTCATAAAATCATATTTTCATTGAAGAAAACGTCAACGCAAGTATAATAAACTCATTTGAAGCTTGAACAATTGTGTGTCAGAAAAGAATGAAAATTAAATTTTTCACATTTCAAGGTCAATTTTTTATCAGAGAGCATTCAACAATATAAGTAAACGAGTATAAAACCTTATAATTTTTTACACATAAAATTATTCAAAATTTCATTCTGACAAGTAAAGTAAAATTCTAAAAAAGAATCAAGTTCAAAACCCCATGTCAATTTTTAAGATTATAAAAGGTGCGATGATAAAGTTGTTATATCTTAAAATGTAATAAAGATTAAGAAAAGATTTCAACACAAAATAGAGCGTAGTAAAAAAGCCAAGTTATTCAAATAATACATTATTAGATAATATTAGCTACGGTAGTAGTGTATACAAAACGATTTTTCGAGAATCGAGGTGGTTATAAATTACCAAACGGAGTACAGCCGTTAATTAGTTCGAAAATATCATTGGCAATTATATTTTTTAGCAGAGACTACTGATCATTCCCAGACAATTAAAATTTAAATGCTTTTTTTAGTAAAACTTATTTTTGTAGGCTTTCGATTTATTATAATCATTTTCGATTCAGGTTTTTTTTTCGAATGAGAATATTTCTCGCATGTAAATTGCATCAGAGTATTTCGCATCATGCGGGTTCGAAATTGGGTTATTAAGGCCACTATTCACTTTTTCAAAGGCGTCGATTAAACGTGTAATTACAGCCACAGATGAGATTTGATTTTTGAATTTTAGGCTGTTATTAGCGTAGGTTCATTTGAGGGATATAATCAGACCTTCAAATCGCTATCGCTCTGGATAATTAGGCAGATTTTTAGATCAGGCTGGAAATGTCATAGAAGATCGTGATTCGCATTTGAGTCGATTCGGAATCGGTCATATCTTGTTCTAAAGCTTCATGATATTGGACACATTCAACATGATGGTTAATACGTGTGACTCCTCTTTCCCTACTATGTTATTGGATTTCGATTTTGGATAGTCTGCAAGAGTGCCCTATGTAGGTAGCTGAGGCAAACACGTAAATAATACGTATTGGTGTTAAAGTAAGGCTTATACGGTGTTAGGCGAGGCAATATTTGGCTAAAGTAATGGTTTGAGCTATTTTTTAGCCTATAATTAGGAGTATATTTTTCAATACGTTTTAAATTTGAAGCAAGTTTGGCTCACACCTGACTCGCTATAAGGGAGAGAGAGATAAAAAATTTTATTCAGGATCATTTTCCTCTATGTCCTAAAGTAGCTTTTAGGGATGGGGCCAAAAATTCGATTTTTATTTCAGCTATTTTATTTTTTATGAGATATTCGGATACTCATTATTTGAAAATTTCAGTTATTTTAGGCCATTCTAATATTTGAATCGCGTAGTCGTTACACTTATTGGCCGGTAATTTTTTCCCCATTTAAACGATGAATTTTTATGTTGAATGCATTTGTGGTTTTGACGTTGCTGTCGAGCTCAATTTATCATTTTGTAAATATTTCTGGTCTAGTATACTAATTTATTTCTCGACCATAACCTCTTCAGCCTGACTTAAGGCAGTCGTACAAACTGTTATTTACAGCCAATCATATTTGTCTACCTTTTTCTCACAAAAAGTAAACAGTCATCAAAAATACCGTAAAAATAGTAAAAAAGCACGGATTTTTTCTTCAGAAATTATTTTTATAGTGATGATTTCCGCATATAAGAAAATATTTGAAATTGCCGGGCTCAACTTCTGAACCAATCGAAAACCCCGCATTTTTGTCTATAATAGCCATTTAAAGTCCAAATGCAACACTGTACGTTTTCAATATAGCAGGAAAATAATTAATACAGTACTATGGTTACCTTATAGCGAGATAGGAATTCATTTTCTCTATTTTGTTCTATTTGCAACTACTTAGATTTTAATCAATATATTACTTATATTTTTCATGCCACATTTTGTTTTTGATGAGAATTTTTAATTTTACGCTTTCACTATAGGAAATGGGAGGATATAGTTCAATGATTTCTTACATGTTTAAAGTACTGATATCGGGGGGCATAGTTTATGTTAGAGTTTTATCAATTTAATGCATATAAAGTCTCAGGTTTAACAATTTTGTTCTATAAGAAATAAAAACACTTTGATTACGGATCGTATTATTACGATTGAGAAATACTAAAAGTTAACTGTTTAAGTTTACTCTATTATACACATTAACTATGGGTCACAGTCTATGACGAGATAGATTACACATTGTTGAGCCCAATATTTAAATAATGAATTTTTTTGAACCACAAAATACGTACGCATGTCTGTTACTACTAGTATTGTTTTTTAAATTTTGAAATAAATTCGTTCGAGAATAGCCAAAAAACGTTTTTTTGAGCTGATTTTGAGGGTTTCGCGCAAAACTTATTTCTCCCTTTATTTTTTAGTAACACATTTCAAACCTGTATAAATCTAATTCCTGAAAATCCATAAATATTAACCCACCCCCTTAAAATGCTTAAAATCAAGACAAGATATTTTTAAAAAGTACTTTTCTAACGCTGTATTGGGTTAAAAATACCACCAGCTTATTTCAAATTATCCACATTTCCAGAAAAAAGTTATAAGAATAAAATTCTGAATTTTTTTGTTTGAGCCTCAATTCATGAAGGGTACCCTTTTACGCAGGTTCTATAAACGTTGCAGATTGGAGTCAATATAAATTACGATAATAATAAGTCAGTTATTTTTAGTGGTTATTATTGTAAGCTTAGCCGATTTGCCGCTAAAAACATAATGTATAGTAATTTTACATTCTTCTTAGATGCCTAGTAGGCATTGTCTACATATTTTCTAACCGCTCTTTGATAAATCATAAAATTTTTATAAAATTTTTTTCGTCATTTTCTTTCGACTTTTTTAGAAATCTTCCCGGATTTTTGATGAAGCTAATAATTTCGAACAATTTGTCATTTTATAAATACTAGACACTTTGAATTGCGTGCTTGTTTCCAACATTTAGCATCAACAACCAGTTTTAGAGGGGTGGTCAACCGTCTTTTTAATTTTGGTTTTAAATAGCGACATTATCAATCAACTTAATTGCGTAAAAGTCGCTAGTAACGACTTGCTACAGAATGCAATTTCAAAAATGTCATCAAAAATCGATCAAAAAAAGCGTCAATTTCAATCAATTTTCATTATTCATGCTGAATGGCGTTTTACTTAATTTCTAAGGTTGTACGGTCAACTCGGTGCGCGGCGATCCGCTGCGCAAGCTATTACTCATCGTTTCCTATTATTTTGTAAGGAAAGCAAAATCTGAGCCAATCAGAGACGCGTATTTGTCCACGTTATTTGCGGTGAGCCCCGAGTGGATAGTAACTTAACTCGTAGACTCGATTTCCGGCAAGTAGTGACCATTTTCCGTTTTTTCTTTATTATTTAACTTAAAGTCTAGAACATTTTTATTTGAGTCGAGTCTACGAGTTAAATGTGGAGAAATAAGTTAAAATTTATTTTCTAGAAACTGTAAAAAATGAATTACGATTTATCTGAATAGCAATTTTCTATAAAAACTGGCATTTAATGATTAAATTCCACATTTTTTTATTGAGAAAAACAGTGATTAAATTTTAATAAAATTTAAAAAAAATATGGATCTGCAATGCAGATTCTGCATGAGAGTATTTTCAAAATAAATTTCTGCATATTTTTTCTGACCCAAGATTTATAAATTATAATAGTAAAGCGTTAAGTACCCCCTTATAAAACACCTTTCACAATGTAGATAAGGTTTCAAAACCGTTTACACTCGAGGTTTAAAAAAAATAATTATGAAAATCGATCCGCATCGGTTTATTTTTTTTTATTGTTCCTTCAAAATTGAAACATTTTTATAAAATGGACATTCGGGTCGGATGAGTCAAAAACCGGTATGTGAATGGTTGAGACAATCTTAACTTGCTATAGAGATTCAAGTCAGTTGAACTAACCGGTGGACTCAGCCGTGGCTATATTATCTGACCGATCGTACTTCTGGGCGCTCTTTTTATCAAGTTTACTTTTTCCGATTAAATAAAAAATAAATTTCACCGAGGTTTTAATAATTCTCTATCTTTTGATATATCCTTTTTTCAACCTAAGTGGATCTTGAAAATGAGGGTTATCTCTATAGCGCGTGTTCGAATCCCAGTAATGTTGTCTAAGTGACTGTCTTGGATATGATCATTAGGAAGGGTGCTTGATATTGGGAGCGCCAAAGTTGATTGTTGCGTGATCACTAAGGCAATTACTAACACAATCACTTATACAACATTAGTGGGATTCGAACTCGCGCTATAGAGATAACCCTTATTTTCAAGATCCACTTAGGTTGGAAAAAGGAAATGATTCATTTCTATTTTGTGGTTTTCGAAATAAAACCACTTGATCGAGCCGAAATATCGGACCAAACGGACCAAGCAGATTTCTTTATCTTGATATTTAAAACTAATTTCATTACCGTTTTTCTTCAAATTATGATCATATGCTAAAATTATATTGTTTGAATGGTTTCTTATTTAAAAATGATGTTTGAAATGAGAAAAATTACATATTTTTTTCTGGTACTAAATTGATTATAATTAATCATTTATATTTTCACAATCGTATTCTGAGAAAATATGTTTTTTTGAAATATTTAATTTGTGACTAATTTTTGTCGTTGCTTGAAATTATATTTTGGTTTATAAAATAAACTTGTTCTCGGCATATATTGATTAAATTACGACGATAGAAATTTATCTGTCAGATTAATATTAATCTTAACTCTCAGCCGCCCGTGAGGCTGTGCAGAGCCAGATCGACTTTAAACGGTTTTTCTACACTTATACATGATTGGATCATCGTCGACCAAGTGAACGATCAAATTTTTTTTCAAAAATTATTTGTGCGTTTTTTTGGGGAATTACAATACTTAATTACAGTACTATTTTTTTCAAAAAAATCTCTCCAAAACATACTTGAGGCTAATCTACAGAAAAAATAAGATTTTTCTTCTATCACGGTATAGTCGAATCTAATACGAAACCTATTATATTGAATAGGGGGCTGTACAAAATTAATGTTGTTGAGTTTTCAAGTCTCTTGAGGGCGCTGCGGGCTGATTGGCCAAGGAATCATGCTTCACTTTAGGCTTAATAAGTCTTATGTTTTCATCGTTCAAATGATATAGTTTATTTTGAACTTTTGAACATTTGTTTTAATCATTAGCGAAATTTTTTTCTGAATTTTTCAACAAAGACTTAATTGGGTAGGTCCCTTAACCCCCTCACACCCAAAACCATTGAAATTCCCCTCACACCCAAAACGCCATTCGGGGACGCCACTTTGGGCGGTTATTGCGGAGTAAATAAATGCGATAAAATATTCATTATTTTTAATGACGCAAGATCAAGGATAGACTTAAATTGGAGGCTTATAATTTTAATTTTATGTGTCGTATTAACGCTATGATTTTTTTACAAAAATTGGGCGAAAATCATAAAAAAAAGTAGGAAAAAATATCTTTTGAACTGATAGTCGTATCAAATTTTAAAAACCATTATTAAAAAGAGAATTGCAAACTCTATGACACATTTTCATGGAAAGTCTGCGGATTATTTATTTCTATCTCGTTTTGAGGATTTAAAAAATCTCGCGTCACCGAATGGCGTTTGGGTGTGAGGGGGTTAATGAAAACCCATATATAATTGGTATTTAATAATCTGGCTCCACAGAGCCGAACGGTTCGGCCATCTTTAACTGCGGTCTTCCCCGAGTTAAATGAATATTTTTTGTTCGGCCTTAGAATAATTAATTATGGATTATTCAAATTTCAGGTTTCACTTTTTACAATATTTTCAGCTAACACAAAAAATGTTGGCCTGGAAAATTCAAAGTTTTTGCCGGTCTGAGCAAGTTAACAAAAAGTCTTCAAATCATCATGAAATAAATGCCTGAAGATGACAGTGTGCACAATCACCAGTAAAAGATGCCGATTAATCATTTCTAAAATTCGGCACATGACGATAAAAAAACATTCTATAAATTTGTAGGCAGAGTATCACGGACAAAATATACAGTGGGTGACTAGTTGAAGCAGCCCTACAGCTCTTGCCAATAAGGGTACTTTAAATAGTAAGAAGCGCTTAACTAGCCTTTCACAAGTTACATTTTTTTGAAAAGATTTTTATGTTTGAAATGACAATTTGAATGTGTACTAAATTTTGCTTTAATCTAATTTTAATTTCATCGTAAAATTCAAGTAATTTACGACCAGAAACACAAAACAATTCACGTTCCAGCGTGTTCCAGCTAGAAAAATTTTCGAGTTATAATTTTCTAAAGCCCAAACTTCGGCCAAAATTTTGAGCAAAAATCTTAAAATCCGCCTACTCAATTTCCGACTTTATTTTTTTGTTGGAAATTTTTATTACAATTATTATTGTAATTATATTTACTTTTGGTGTTTAAGAGTTCCCGTTAGTGAAAATTAACCATAATTTATATTTGATATCAAAAACTCCAATTGAATTTAAAAAAAATTTAAAACGGCATAATTTGGCTACAAGATGGCGAAAAAAATATGATCGATTTGGTGCATTTTTATAATAAAATTCCGACGTAAAAACAGGGATGATCTCCTCAATTTAAAAAAACAATAGAAATTGTACAGGAAGAACTATTAATAATAGTCTATATCCATTATTATGCCCGGGTCACTTTAAAAACTTATTCCCTATTCTTTTAACAGGCAAATAAGTTTTAAAAGTGACCCGGGCATAACAATGGATATTATGATGATCTATTATGAATTGAATATCGTCTGAAAAATGTAATATCATAATATGGAAAAAAAAATAATTCTGTTTTCTTCAAATACAGTTTTTAAAATTGTTTTCCCACGGTAGCATATTACGGTACTCCCTAATAATTTAATAGTTATAACTGAAAATAAACTCACAAAGTTGCTCTTCTGGCTCAAAATCGAAGTTTTCTCTATTTTTCTCTAATTTTGTCTTTTTTTTTCTTAGGTCGTCAAAAAATACGATATATTTGATGTTTTTCAGCGTCCCTGTCCCGTTTTTTTTCAAGGTGAGTAAGACTTGGCCAGGTCAGTCCGCCTACGCAGCGAAAATAAAAAAGAAAAGATTTGTTACTCGAACTAAATGAGGGCCGATTACTCAACCTCAAAGACAGACTTACCAAAATACGCGACGCTGATTGGCTGGAAATCAGTCATTGATTTAAGACTTCAGTTTTACTACAAAAGATGACCCCAATAAATTGAGTGATGAGACGACTAGGGTGAAACATCATGCAGAGATACAATTACTTTTAGACAATAAAAATTGGGTTGAAAATACTAATTATTGCCTTATCTCGATATAAGCCTATGAAAACTGCTAGGGTTTTTAAAAAAAAATAGTCCAAACTTTTCGAACAAAAAATTTTGAACAAAAATTTTTTAACCCTTGAAGGCTCCGAGCCGATTGATCAGTTGAAGAAATTTTCGACCTTAAAAAATATTCTACACCAACTAACCATTTATGGAAAACCACTTTCGCGAAAAAATGGTCTCCATAAATGGTTATGGGTTTTCATTGAAGGGTCTTTGGTTTCCATTGAAGGGTCATTGGTTTTCAGTAAATGGTTATGGGTTTATGGTTCATGGGTTTCCACAAAAATTGAGTGAATTAACAAGCCAACGGTTTACTACGCACCTATTTTGTACTTACACATCTACACAAACTAAGCATTTGCTAACCCCTTGTAATGGAAACCCATCACCTTTTAATTAAAACCCATTACCATTTGTGGGAACCATTTTTGAAAAACAAGCCATTTTTGACAAAAAGAAAACTCCTTTTTGATGCTTTATTTGCTTAAAAATATTCCAAAAAATTTGTAGGTTTCGACTGCATATAATATAATTGTTTCCTGCACATGTAATTTGAAAAAAATCTCAAAATTTTTGGCTGAAACCAACTTTTCAAATTTGGAGCAAAATCTGTTATTTTAAATCACCCTGTAATGGAAGTCTATTATCCTGTAATGGAAACCGACCACCCTTCAATCGAAACCCATCACCATTTGTGGAAACCATTTTTTCGAGAAAGTGATTAGTTGGTGTACACGTTTTTTTGACACTTTCCTTTCATAAACATGAAAAAATTGTATATAAATTAATTTTTTTTTCTGTTAGTCCCGTGTTCCCGGTCATTTTTATTATAATTTCTTATCTTCAATCTTTTCGTTTATATTCAATCTACACGAAAAAAAAATGATGTCTCCGATTTTACAGTTTTTATTATTACTAAAAACTGGAAAATCGAAGACATTATTTTTTTTCGTGTAGATTGAATTTGAAATCAACCAACATATATGCATAAAAATATACAGCAGGTCACATTTTTGATCTCAGCAGTCCCAGCAAAATATGTAGACATGCCATAAAAAAGTTAAAAATGCTATTTTTTTTACGCTTTTATTTCATAGTTTAAAAAAACGATTTGGACAAAAAAAATGTGGAAAATTTTCTACTTGCTTTTATTTTTGAAAAATTTATTACGATTCAAAAAATAAAGTTCGGGACGTTCAAATCTTCCACTAATAATAGGCAAAACTATTTTTAAAAGTAGAACGCGCATTTTCTGGTTCAGCCTAACCGATATAGAGCAGAAAAAAGCTAAGCCAACTAATTAATTTCGCTAAGTTAATTGACATCCAGTCTGCCGGATCGCAGTAATGCCACCCCCTTACCGTCTATTACGACGATTCCTTCGCAATTTTCTTGGCGATTTTGAAGGAATAAATTAAAGGGGTGACCTTTTCAAAAAATCGAAGACATAAATTTTTCGAAATGTGTAGTTGAAAATGATTATGAGTCCATAGTTGCCATGTTCCCCTGAATATACTTTATTCCCTTTGTTAAAGATTCGTTCCCGATAAACCTTTAGGTGATTAGGGCACCTAACGTTATCGGACAAATCACAACCAAAAGGCAATAAAAGGATATTAATGATATATATCAGGGATTCGAAATTTTATAAATTCCTAAAATCGGGTGGAAAAGTTTGATTAGGTGTTCTTATGAATTTCGCGCATGGTGGTCACACCAGGTCGTGCAAAAATTATTCGGAACTTTTTGAATTAGGATAGTCTCCATCTAAGTCAAGTTCGAAGCAGTTAGTATTCTGGTAAAGTGGAGTTACAAAAGTAACCATTTTGCCACCCGCTACCCTCTTAAAGAGGGTGGTCGTCGCATTTTAAGGTTTTAATAGCCAAATTGTCGCAAAGTACAAAATCGTCGGACCAAATTTTTTAACCATCTCTTTGATCATATTTAAAACAAAATCTTGCAATCCTCAGTAAAAAAAAAATATCGCAAATTAATGGATGGCTCATCAAATCAGAAACGTGCTTTTACAAAAAAGTGACGGGATATTATTTTTTTTTCAATAAATGTAAGTCTCTCTCCCTGAGTTTTTTTAAGGTTCACCAATGTAACATGTTTTAGAAAATTAACCTGAGGAACAGAACGGTGAAGCAGACCGTCAAGGTGAGGTTTTGGTTGTATGCGATCGGGCGCATCATAGGAGGAGCCGTAGCGCACGAAGGGT
>SCLH01001920.1:48312-70904 GCA_004367855.1 Oikopleura vanhoeffeni | reverse complement strand
GGGGAAGAGATTTGAACAAGATAAAAGTCGAAAAATGACTTTTTGGACCGTAAAAATACCGGTACGATCAATACAAAAAAACTTTTTGTCACTTTTTCGAAAGAATTAGAACAAATATCTCCTGGGTCTTAGAACATGAAACTCAAGCAACTTTATTCAGCTCAGAACAAACGTTTGAAACACTCACTAAATGGCGGTGGGTACTCCCTTAAGTTTAACATCCATGTTCGATTAGCTGACCTTCGTGCCGAAGAGATTAGTGTGAAAAATAAGGTTTCTTACCTTTTTCTTGACTTTTCTGAACTTAACGGGAACAAATAAATATCAAAGACATTCAATGTGTTCAAGCTTCATGTGGCTGAAAAAACTAAAAATATATGAAACAAATGGTAAGATAAATAAATTATGTATCACATAAAGATAGAGCCCATATCCCAAAATTTTTTTCAAAAAATGTCGGCGATCGAACAAATTCGGCGATATGGCACTCGGCGTCATGAGGACTAAAAAACATTGTTTAAGTAATGAATAAAACGCGTAGGCGTTGGAAATGAACGAATGTAAACATTCTATTAATTTAATTGGATTTCACAATAGGTTTCAAATGAAGTGAATTCAAGCAAAATGCGTAAAATTCTAATACCACTAAATGCAATCAAAAATAACGCTTGAAAAGAGTAAGTTTGGGGAAATTCAATGATGAAAATGACGGTCATTCATGACTCACAAAGTAATTTGCGATATAACAAGTTCAAGAAATTTCGGCGAATCGGCAAATTCGGCGATTGTGTTTACTGAAAGTATTTAGAAAAAATTTGAAATTGTTAATCTTTTCCAGAGCAAATTCGGCGATATGGGCAGGCGATATGGGCTTCCCTTTAATAATACAGCATGAGTCTTTACGATTTCTCTCCCTCTTTTTTTACTCAGACGGCTAGACAGTCTAGAAAAGTTTTTGTATGTCACATGAGTCCGGAAACGTGACAAAAAGATTCGGTTTTTCTTTCGAAATTAAAATTTGATCCAAAATTGAAATGTTTTTGAAATTTTTTTTGCTGGTCGGGAGTTACGTGGTTTGAAGAATATGGTCAAAAAAATTCAAATTCGACAAAAATGTTTTTTCGAAAGAAGCTCTTATCGTTAATCAAATCCACCCTAAGACTCAAATTTTTGACTCTTTAAGCACCAACTGGCGAGTTTTGGGATATTTCCAATATCATTTTTATATTCACATGGACCCAATTTACTCAGATTCTGGTTTTTACCAAAGTGTTTAGATCATTATAAAATTCTTAAAAATTAATATTCTGATAAATAAATAAAAAAAACGTAATTTATCAAAAATTCATGAAATAATGAAAATTTTACCGTTTATTTTGATAATTTTGATCGTTTTTCATCTAAATTCGTCGTATAAGGACAGTTGATCAATTATTTCCTAAAATTTATCTAATCGGTCATATTCATGATTTGCTCTTTACCCCTCAATAAATTTTTGAAGACAAAATGGTCAGTCAAATCTCATTATTATTTTGTTTGAAATACATATAACAATTTCAAATGAATTCGAGGTCCATTATCATTGACGATTTTGAAATAATAGAAAATTTCAAAACTCAAAAATGGGTAGTGCGATTTTTAACCTATCTTGTAGAGAAATTTTTTTTCTGTCATTTGAAGAACTTAGGATTTTTTTTTTTTGAAAATTTTCAAAAAAAATACGATTTAAGGTCAATCTTTTGTGATTTTAACAGGTAAATGTATCCAGGTCGGCTGAATTCAATGATTGAGCTCTAATGACCGTCAAATTCGAGTCCAATCTCAAGTTCATCGTATACGCACTTGAATTCCCCCAAAAGAATCGGAAGGGTCCGACTTTCAAATGAACGTATTAGGAACTATGGGTCAATAATGTATCTGAAAAGGTCGCTAGAGAGCAAAAACTGGCAAAAAAGGGAAAAAAAAAAATTGACCATTTTTGCTCTCTTGCGACCTCTCAAGTACATTATTGACCTCATAGTTCCCTAATAACGTTCCATTAGAGGTCAAATATTGGGTCGCCGACACCTCAAGTTAAAAAATGGGTGCCGAAAAACGCTAATTCACTGCCAAAAATCAGCCTTCTAAGCACTTCATCGGCTCGCTAGAACTGGATCACATTTAAACTGTAAATCACGAAAAATGACCTTAAGGGGGTAGGTGTCGGTTTTTTTTTAGCCTTTATAGAAATTAATTATGATACATCAATATGCGGTATAACTAAAGTTGACCAAAAAGGAACTCATGGGGCAATTCATTTTTTTCAAAACATCTAGAAACAAAATCTAGAATTTCAAAAATTCGATATATTTTTTGCTTTAATCCCCCATAAATCCGGTATCCATGATATGAACCTTTTTTATTGGTGAATATGACCTACCGAAAACGAATGATGACTTAAAATTACCGGAAATGTCTAATAATCGATATTCTAGAAATTTCAATTATTTTAAGCCAAAATGTTAGAACCTAATTATCGAATTGAACGCTGATTCGCTTAAAAATTTTGATTAGCTGTAAGCAAACTTTTTGATCAGTGAATATCTCAGTTCAATTTGGTGTACTTTTTGTTCGATCAGACGAATTTTTTTCGAACTTTTCATTTCCGTTTAACTTTATAGTCATATTTCCTAGAATTCTAGGAGTGAAATACAAAAATCTGAGAACCAACATATTGGACGACAGTTATTTATCTGACCTGGTCCGAAAAAACGCTTTTCTTCTGAACATTCGTCACTTAAAAGAAGATAGAGTTTGAAGTCCGAAAAATTGTAAAAATCGGCGTTCAAAAGTGATTCTAGAAAATTCAAGAGCGACATATCAAAAAAATGGTCCAACATCACTCGTAACCTCACTACTTCCGTACCTGTGTAAATTTCTAAGACGGCTTTGTATGTGGGGTCAAAAGAAGATTCAGATTTTGAAAAAACCGTTTAGTTGCTTCTAGAATAGACTCAAGCCACCTGGTGGTGTGATGTGAACATAGCTTGAGCTTTGAGATGTGTAATCGTTAGACGAAGGCTAAGAATTTGACTTTGTGGCCTTATTTCCAAAATTTAGACATGACCGCAATCGTTTGAATATAATTTTTTTAGATTCAAAGGCGCTTAATAATATTCCCCGGTTTTATGTGAAATTTTCAAGAGTGATCTGTCTTAAACAAAAAAGATTTTGATAAAAAACTGTTATTTTTATAAGGACAAGTAGTCAAAAGACCCCCATAACTTTTTTAGGGTCTGAGTGGATATGGTTCTAATATAAAATGATTCGCCTTGATTGCGCTACATAGATAAGAGAATCAAAACCTATTTCTGGCATTTTTTTTGAGAACCATAAGAAGCCATGCTCAAAATTATTCAAAAAAAATCTGCATTTGAAGAAATTGAAAAGTTTTTAAAATTTGAGACGAATACTTTTCCGAGAATAAAATTTGTATAGTTCCGCTAGGGGACAACCGCGTCAGCCGACAGAGCATCAACACTGTGACGCCCTAGTTTAAAGGTTTTATTAAAAATAAAAGTTTAAAAAAGAGGAGGTCCGGAGGGATTTCGAACTGGAGTGGTCTGGACCGCCAGGCCGGAGGCCGTACAACCACAAAGCCAGTCGCGCAATGAGAAACCTGTTCTGTTTATAATATGTACCTAATATTGAAAGTCATTACATGGCGCATCCATCATGCGCGCCCAGCCAGAATTCAAAAATTTTTAGGACTTTAAGATTTCGATTATTAACATTTTTTTCCTGTGGTGCCTTGCTGCTCTTAGATATGGCTTTCCTGCTCGAGATAATTGTTCAATGCTTCAGAAAACATAAAATAAAATACATTTTTTCGACTGGTTGGGGGGTTTCAGGCGCTAGGTCTAGCTCCAAAAAATCACTTTTTTATCGATTCGGGTCAATTGGAACATTTTGTTCCTTTTTTTTAATTTTTTTGAAAATCACGATAGAAAAAGCAACAAAAGCTGCTCACTTCAATTTTGCAACCTCCAAATGGTTAAGAAAATCGTTTTTTTCCGCGGAATTAACCCAACATATTTCCATAAAATGAGAAAAATACTCACTTTTTTCATACTAAACAACTTTCACCTTAAGAGTAAAACAAACACAAAATTGACTGAAATTTTGTACACAGCAACATACACAGTAGTCTCCAGATAGTATGAACGCGGTCCCAGGTGAACTTTTATTTCCGGTTTATATCCGGTTTCCTGATGAACCGGTATCTAGTTTGGTCCATTTTGGCACCAGGAGTTTAAAATTTCGAAAAAGGCATTAGCCCATTTTTTTGCTTGAAATAACCTAAGGAACATTTGTGGTATGAAAAATTTTTCATAATTACAACTTTTTTCTCATGTCCAAATCAATAGGTAACAGTCTAACTGTAAACAGTAAAAATTTCGAAAAAAACGCACAGAACGTCAATTATTCAAATATGTCGATCTCGATCACTTGTAAATTTTCAATTCATACATGATAAAGGGTCCTAAATTGCGATTAAAGGCCATTGCGCCATCGATGGCGCAAAAGACACTACGGGAGTTACAAAATTTTACAAATTTTTTATTTTTTATGAAAATCCAGCTGAAAACAACGAATAAAATTTAATGCAAAAATTTGAAATTATGATAGTTTAATTAGATCTTTGTCAAAGAATATTTTAACAAAAACATTTTAGGTTAAATTTCAACTTTTGTTAAAAAATGTTAATTTTTAACAATTAACAAATAATAATTTCAGCTGCTCAAAATTTGAATTTCATTAAACAAATAATTCTAAAATAAAAATATTTTTTTAAAGTTTAATTTTTTCAAATATATTAATAAATTTCACAAAAATGACAACAAAATTTTTATTTATGTCATAAAATTTTCATTTTCAATCGACCTTAAATTTTTTTTTTAAATTTTGTTGATCAAATTTATTCGCACAAAGCAAATTCTCAATCGTCGACCACAGGAAATTCTATAGAATATATCGATCAGGATGCCCAATGATTTACAATATCCTATTCCCTATTCTTTTGAAAAGGCAAATAGAATATTTAAGTAACTCGGCATCATGATTGGATAAATTTATAATTAATTAGTTTAGAAATGTTTGTGAAAAGATTTTCATGAACACCAATCCGATGAAATTTGTCAAACAACAAATCACAATCAATATCCAATTTTTTGAAAAAATTAAAAATCAAATTTTTTGAGTGAAATTTTAATTTGCTGTTCGTTATAACCATTGAATAAAATTTTCATCCAAACTTTTAAAAGGTCCATGAGGAGAAAATCGTGTTATCGCAAAAGACGCAGACAAGTTATATCGGCAAATGAATAAATATTTTTGTGAGCTCTGATATGAGATTTTCAACATTTAAAATCTTTATCATTTCCTGCTGAAGCTGATAACACTCCAAAAAATCAATGCTGATTGATACACGTTTAATCTTAAAGAAAATCGCGTGAAAACCTAGCCCAATTCCTTGATATACTACCGATATTTTTCGCAGTTTACTTTCAACTGTCTCATTATAAAGTTAGTGGACTAGAAATTACATTTACCCAGCCTTTTTCATACTGATTATCTAAAATCAACAAACAGCTTTTAATTGGACGAAAAATATGATATCCATAAATTTCTATTATAAAAAGTTAATTAAAGCTTCAATTGAAACCAATTTCACTAACCCACAATAAAAACTGCGTATACCGGCTGTTCTAAAAACGCGCTATTTTTCATTTCCGCGCACTTTCTTCTCTCTCTGAAGCAATTTCGTCAACCCAAAAATTGCTGATTATTCTCACGTCATGCGGACTTGAGCTAATCTGCATTATAAAAACTCGTTGTAATTTTTCTAAACTGTTAATCCAAACATACTGATGAGCATAAAACGCGAAAACGTCTATTATATTATCTATAATTCACTTAGATTCATAGGATTTTTAAAAATCATTACTACCGATGAAACGAATAGTTTACTAAGAATTTTCAATATTAAATAAATCAAACTATTAAATGTGCTCTTTATCGCTATTACTACTAATTTCAAAGAATAGTTTTTTTGGTTAGATGATTTCAAAATAAGATCGGACAAATCAAAAAATTCGAAAGTTCTCACTACAAAACTCAAGCGAAAACTTGTATCATGTTTTCTTTAAACATAATTTCCTTATTAAAAATTAAATTCTGAAAATAAGACAATTTACCGTCATTTTTGGGAAGAAATTGTCAGAGGAAACTCCAAGGTACTTTTTTTAAACATGCGAATCTTTTGGTCAATGTTATCAACTTGATTCGATCATCTTAATTGATAAATCTATTCACATATCTGTATGGAACTGATGATTGTATACGGAACTTGTCTCAATTAATATAATCAATTTTGTATTGATTAAATATTTTCAGTTGCTTTTTTTAGTCGAAATATCTCGAGACTCAAGTAGCAAATCTGTAACAAACGTGACCCTGATTGCTAAGTACTAGTATGTAACTTATATTAAATCGATTACGATACTTTCTGGGGCTTTTATGCCACTTTTTAGCCACAATTTTTATATAATTCGGCTTTTGAAAACGACTAATCTGATTAGTTTATTATGTGGCTCAAACTTAGCACAAATATTGAGTGAATAATAAAATAAAAAAAATTGGTCTGAATCGGACCATTTTTCGATTTTTTTCTGAGATTACTGAAATTGTTTGATTATCAGTTTTCGTGAAAAAATTGGAAACAATGGTCTGATTCGAACCCTTTTCTTCTAATNAATCGGATAAGTCGTTTTCAAAAGCCGAATTAAATAAAAATGTTGGCTGAAAAAGTGGCATAAAAGCCCCAGCACGTACCGTAATACATATATAATCTGACTTACATATCATCTGGAGTTCACATTTTGAACAACTTGTTAACTAAATTACCTATTTAATGGTATTCCACGTTTTTGTATTCGTACTAACAATTTGTTATACCTTTATAGGATAAACATTGTTTAATCAATTGATTTTTTTTGATAAGTTTATTGATAAAACATTTTGTGCAACAGGGTTTTTACAATGCTGAAAGTAGCATAATGTCCGCTTGCTAAAATTGCCAAGAACTAGTTCAAGTCTGGTCACGCATGTGCTAGTGGAGTGAATAACATGGGATACTTTCGACAAAATAAGTTTGAAAACTATTATCCAGCCTGAAAATTTTAGTCACATATATTTTATCAAACATTTTTCGTCGAATGAATGTATTTATTAATGATATCGCTTATTACGCCTGAGTTTATATAAAATCTTTTGTCGGTTTTATTCCAATGAAAACTCATTTCGTGACACGAAATCCGTGATAACTACATACTCGCAAATCGTAATCGATATACTTACCCCCCTCAAAAAAACACATACTGTAAGTATATAAATTGTGAGTTCATTGTTTTCTTGGTTTTTTTTTGTGAAAACTAGGTTTTTGTTTCTTGAATAAATAATCTTTAACCCTCCGAGGCATAGAGCCTTTTGAAAGACTCAAGCCACTTTAAATCAGCTAAAAATTATGAAAAAATGATCGCAGCAACTTCTTTTTCAGAACAATTTTGAAATTTAACAATTTGAATCTAAAAATTTTACCTAAAAATTTTGTGGATAATAGGTTCAAATTTTATGACCAGTTGATTGAGAGGCGATTTTTCGCTTAAGTCTTACTTCCAAAAAAATAATTTTTGACCCAAATCTGGAATTAAAATTTCAAATCAGCCAGTTTTTCGGAAAGTGTTTTGAGTACAATATGCCAAGGAAATTAGCATTCTGGACATATCTGGAGTAAAAAAAAATTTCTTTGAGAAGGAAATTTCAAAATATCTTATTTCGATATAAGTATGGATAAAATGATTTGTTTTAAAAAATATTTAATTCGTGAAAATCATGCCAAATTGGTTCTCTCATACCATATTTGCCTAAGTATTGTAATAATCATCCAATAATTACATTAAATCGAGAAAACTAGCAATTTTTTCCTAAACAACGTGATTTTTTCATGAATATTTTGAACTTATTAAAAAAAATTTCGATTCCTAATAGATATACTCGATCAAACAAAAGTATTGAGTAGAACAGAACACTGCACAGTTATTAAGATAAGCATACATTCTTGGAGCCTACCATAGCCTATGGTCCATAGGGTAGTATCACATGGTTGTATAAACCTTGCTTCTCGAGCGTTTTTTTTAGAGTAAGACATAAGTTTTCTAGAATATGAAAAAAAATTCGAAAATTTAACTCTTCAACTTGATAATAATGAGAAAATTGAAAGTTTTTCTCATAAGAGTTTTTTGCAAACAGCGCTCAAAGTAGAGCCTCCTGAAAGGCTCTCGTGCCTCGGCGGAACTTTTTTTTCTATGCGTTAAAAAATAATGAGTCCAAAATTCTTATGTCAAAATTATAATTTTTAAATATCAAATTATTGTCGTAATTACATCTTTACATTTCTACTGCAAAAATCATTCAATAAATGCAATTAAACAAAAAAAGTGTGAAACCAAAATAACTGAACATTGTTGTGAGTATACTTGCCCTCCTCAGACCAGGAACGAGAACTTCGCCTCACATCAAAAGCCTATCTAAAGACAATACTTTGAGCGCTTATCACGGGAAAACTGGAAGAGATATCAATTATTTTTTTCTTTGATTGAGATCAAGGATAGAATTAAGTAAATAACACATAACATTTTCAAATTTCGAAGTCTGTGAACTCGATAACTGCCAGAGAAAAGAGAGGTTCACTCACCTTGATTTCTTGGAAAACCATACATTGTTTACAATGGCATATAAGTTACAATTTACAAGTGAAACTCTAGCTATTTATAGCTTGTCTCAGATTTGACATATATATCTCGATCGCTCACAAAACAATTATTCATATCGCCGCGCGTCCAAAATATATGCAGCAAAATTTGAAAAAAATATTGCTATCATCTGATAACTCAAATACCACCTTATGTTCTACACTTGATTGATTTGTCTTTGTCGGCTTTATTTGGGTTTAATTGCCGTTCGAATTTTTTGTTGGAAAATAATTTTTGAAAAAATTTTTTTCATTATTTTGAGTTTCATAAAAATCACTTGTGAAAAAAATATTCTTCGCCATAAGAGACTGCAGAAAAAATAAACTTATATCAAAAGAATCTTGAAATACTTTTCTTAAAATTGGTTTCCTCAGAATTTCGATTTTTTGTATCGTTTTCACACAATTAATTTTTTAAGAAATTTTGGCGAAAATCCTAAAAAAAAGTAGGAAAAAACATCTTTCGAACGGCTGATCGTATAAATTTTCAACAATATTATTGGAAATAAAATTGCAAACTTTATGACGTATTTGAATTGTAGGTATGTGACGATGTTATTTCTGCGCCGTTTTGGCCCCCGAAATTTTTTTTGTCTTCAGATAGTCGAAGGCTGTTAGGGGGTTAAAAGTTTTAAATTTGAGAAGTTTATTTTTACCTAATGCTTATTCAACAAATTATGTTTTAGATCATAGACAAACTATTTTGTTCATGACGTGGAGTTGATATGAAAAGGTAGAATTTACTATTTTTCGTAATCTGGAGTTGATATCCCTTTGAAATACCCTTTGAGATATCCCTTTGAGATTCCCTTGTAGAACGACCGATTAAAAAGGGAGAAAACATTGTCTAGTATTCAGTGAGTATCAGTATAGGCAATTTCACTATGAGTTGGCGGCGCGTGCGGCTGCTTATTTCATATCCTGTTCTTCACAGAGTACTAAACAATGTTTTCTGTTTTTTTACTCGGCTGTTCGATCTTAGGGATCAGTCTTCTTTAACTTTTGATTCAATAACATAAATATTGAAGAAAAATAATTTTTCTGCACATTCAAATTTCAACAAAAAAAATCAGATATACCAAAAAAAGCGGAAGTTTTACTGGTCAAGTGCTAATTAACCAGTGGCACTGGTAAACCACTATAACAAATTAACAAAATTTTGTAAACAAAAATATAAAGTTTCCGAGAAAAATCCGTTCCTTGTGATAAAAAAATTTTCAATGACGTGACAGGATCGCTACCATGTTCTTCTAACTTCAGTTTCACCGATTCAGGTGCGTTGTGAATTGCATGAGCAAGATACTTTAACTCCTAAAGGTTAATTTTATTTCGATCAAGCACGTTTCTGAACTAATTTTGGCCATCTAATGTGTTATGAAAAGAACCTTTGAGCCCGTGGCGGCCAGCATTTGAATGAAGTATAGATTTTCATAACTCCATCGCGGTTGCAGAAGGAAAAGATCACAAATTTATAACTAGATTTTACGAACCAAACTTATAAGTGTTCAAATAATAATATTATGATGATACTTAAGGATATTGAGGGTGCTTTAAAAATTTTTCTCTCGGCATCAGAATAAAACAAATGATCAATTTCTTTCTAATTAACAGTACTCAAGAAAAATTTTGCGATTATTTTTGAAGCGCTAGGACAACCGGAAGTACTGTTTTACAAACTTTACTCATCATCAATTACTTCACTTGGTTTTGTGTAATGACGGAGCTTCTAGATTTGAAAAAAATATTTTAAATACTGCCCTTTTAAAGTTGAGGGAATGGCGTAGGCGTCTAAGCAAAAAAATATGAATTTATAGAAAAACGTAGGCGTGTTATTCTCTTTATTTTATGCTGTATGTACTAAAATCGAATTCGTCATTAAAAGTTATTCTAAAAATATTAAATTTGTGACAATATTCCAAAGAGAAAGTAAAACAAATTGATTTGAAGTTAGATTAATGTATTGATACAATTCATAACTCTGGAATGATGCGCCGCACTCACTTTATATTACTGATAGCGAGAGATCTAAGTGGAATTTGCAAAAGAAATCCCTTCAGGAACTTAAAAAATAAACACAGAAAAATGACTTTCAAAGAAAATATTTTTCCATATTCAACCAGCCCTGAATTTATCTTTCACCACATAATTTCGAAATTTACATGTATTTTCATATACGTGAGAAATTTTTTGGGATAAATAAGACAAAAACAAAAAACTGGGCGCATGACCAGTTCGAGAAAGCCTTAAAAATGATCTGAGAGAAATATAATTTCATTTGGAAATACACTGAAAGCGGTATTTAGCCGGAGCTGTAAAAAGTAACGTTCTGGTTATGTCTTAAACCGGTTGGTTGAGGGAAATGATGGTTTCATTTTACTTGCATGATACTTTCAAGGTTTTTTCCTTCAATATCAAACAATAAAAAAATTATCTGATGTTTAGATCTAAAATTATTTCTTTTTGAAAATGGGCTACATTTCACTAGCAACAAAAATGTAAGCACCCTCAATCCCCTTAAGGGGGTAGCATTTTTGCGACCGCTACCCCCATTAAGGGCCTCGGTGCATTTTGACATATTTGAATTTTTTTCTCTTGATTTCCCACTTTTTGCCACTTCAAAATTTTCGGATAAAAACGTTTTCGAACGAAAATTGCCACTTTTTAGCTTACTTCGTATAATCTGATTTTTCAGATCGATTATTTTTACTTTATAAATCGTCTNAAATTAAGGTAAAATTTATTTTTTATTGATAAGAAGCCGTTAAATTTGTACGTCAAAATCGAAAATTTTAAATTTTGAAAAAAGACGAAAAAAACCGAAATTTTAGCACATCGAAAAAAATATTTCCTTCATGAGTTTAATTTATAAAATTTTACGTGGTGGATCGGTCGACTTACCAATTTGGCAAGTTTTCGTGTTATAATTTTTTTCTTAATTCTTGATAAAAGAGGGCTTCGATGGATTTCTGCCAAACCGTAGTTTCGTTTCAAAAATTATGATTCAAAGTATAAACAAGAGCGAAGAAACAAAACGAGGACATATTTGAAAAAAATAAAGAGTGGCATTCGCAATATTTTAAGCCGGTGATTTCAAAAAAATTAGTTTGAAAAATTTTGAACGAGAAATGAGAAAAATTTTCGAAATATTTCCAAATAGTTTCGACAAAAAATCTCAAAAAAATGTCATATGATTTTTCAAATAGCAAATTAAAAATATGGGGTCACCTACGCGAAAAATTAAAGTGGCCATCGACTCATAATTTGTCGAATTCGAAAAGTTTAATTCGAACTCAAAATTTTCTAAAAAACCAATAATTCGAACATTCTGTAGTTTCAAAAGTTGCCTGGATTATGAAAAATTACATTCAGAAGAATATATAAACCCAGCAAAAACTTTTTTATTAAGAGCCCATATCCGTATCTGTCAAAATGCACCAAGGCCCTTAAGGGGGTGGTCAACGCTAAATTGGCCAAAAACGTAGTTTTGTAATCGGTGTCACAATGAATGTAGAAACAAGAAAGATATAAAACCACCAGAAATGAAATATTTGAGTCAATAGGCGTCGATTCAGAGTCAAAGTTGATCGCACTGATAGTCACTTCCGCCGGAACTGCGGTTTGAAAATTTTCTCTTTGAAAATTAAAAATGTAACTGATCCCGGAGTTAAAAAGGTATGGACTATATGTTTTAAATGACAGAATTTATTATATCAACATCACTGATATGATATCAGTGATATCACAAAATTTTTGAAAAAAATTCATAGCGCTTTAAATTTAGAAAAAACGGTAATTTTGGCCAGAAAATTATGGGTTTACAAAACCCAACTGAGCCCTTAATTTGGAAAATTCATTTTTTCGATCAATCGCAAAGGCCAAACACTCGTCCATACCACTGATCTCACAGAATTTTGATTAAACTTCTTAGTTCTCTTCCAGAGAGGTCACACATGTCAAAATTAAATTTTAGTCGGAAAAAAATATTTTTTCTTCTAAATTTCCATTCAAAATTAAATTTTCATAACCTATCAGACGCAAAATTCAATGCAGTTTCAGAAATTTAAATTTTGATATTTCTGCGATGAAAATTAAGCCTCAAAACTCGAAATCAAATTTCCAAAAAAAAAAGACTATTTTCTAGAATAGTTCTTCGAGGGTAGTAAGGACTCTCAAAATACCACTTATTGATTTCAAATGCAGAAAATTTGCAGTTTCGAACGTTATAGGAAAAATAATCTCATTACACATTTTTGTCCAGATTTGCGTTGAACCCTTAAGGGGTGGGAGTCGCAAAAAAGATAAAAAATGACTTTAAATAATTGCATTTATCACTGAACTAAAATACAGAATTACTCAGATCTATAAAAACACAGACTTTTGAACAAAACTTTCGATTGTATTGAGTTGATATGATTTACGAAAAAATTTCTAATCTTGAAATTTGAAAGTCGATCTTTCATCTCAATTTTTAAGGTATCAACTAAGTTGATTCAACTTCATTATTTCTTGAAAATGAGTGCATTATCACTATGAATAGATTGTCGGTGAAACATTTCAAGATTTTATTTGAGAGCGCTTGTATTTTAGAGCAATCGTTTTTTTCATGCTCAATAATCATCTTCAAATCGAACTCCTCCGTCATTTTTTGAGTGCCGTTTTCGAAAAATAATTTAATGTTACCACTTAATATTTCTTAACAGATCGTCATAAAAATCATGTTTTTATATCTCAATTTTATAAATTTATCAATTCAAATGTGATTTCTAGCTTATATTTTAACAAGTAATCCAAAAATGTTAAGTTTATTTTCTTGGTTTATTTCCGGTTGAAAAAAAAATTAATTTTAAATTCATTATTTTCGAAATTAGGCGCAATCGATCCAGAATCGCCAAAATATGTTGATCAAATTATTTTAATGAATGGCTTCGATTTTCAACTACCACCCCCAAAAAAGTATTTATTGTAAAGCCAAAGATATGAATCTGGCTTCTCTGTGAGAAGTTCTTTGCCAATATATCTCTTTAAAGAACAAATGTTAATCTAGGATGTGCGGGCTGAGGGAGCCAATCCTAACGCTCCTAAGACCCCTCCTAACCACTCATGGGGCCACTTTTCAGCCCGCACATCCTAGATTACCATTAGTTCGTTAAAGGGATATACAGTATCATATACTTCAAGTTTGTCTTGGTACAAAAGTCGAATAACTTATTCGGAATTAAACAACTTTATATGTTTTTAACACAATATATGCTCTTATAATTTTGCTGCAGCCCGTTACAATAATTGTTTTGATGAAAATGTTACCTTAACCCCCACCTGCACGAGGTGTCCCACCCCTCCACCTGCACGAGAGTGTCAGAACGCACACATAGACTATGTGACATAGATAGGGTGCGCACGGTCAAAATTCTAAGTTTTAAATTAAAATGATTTTCATCTCACAAAGTGTTCCGCCTACGCATTTTTTTTGTCAAAATGACAAAATTTTTTTCGGAAATTTTCGAACATTTTATTTTTCAAAAAAAAAATTTTCAGAAAATAGCAAATTTTTATGTGACTACGATCCTTGCCACAAGAAAACTAAAAATTGAGCTGATTATTGCTCAAAAACAAAATTAGTGCTAAAAATGAGGGTTTTTGAAACTCACTTTCTGACCACTAGATGGCCCAAAAAAAAAATTTTTGTTCGCAATCGCTTTTTCGGTGGCGATTACCTCCCGATAGCAAATAAATGTTCATCAACAGTTTTATCTTGTTCCATTACTGTTTAACTCATTAAACAAAAAATTGCATCCAAATAATGCAAATCCGGTCTGATGAGAAATTTCTAGAACTCACCAAAATTCTTGAAATTAAAAATAAGGGAACTATCGGGGTCTGTTCCGATATTCCGCTGGCCAAAAGACACTTCCCCAAAATATTTTTGGTCTCTGTGTTCTGCATGTAAAATTTACACACAACTCATCTAGATGGATACTTCAAGTGGGAATAGGATAAATAGTTTATCAATTGAATGAAACTTCACCGCATTTTTTAAATCAGATACGGGTTAAATTTATAATTTTTGATTGCACATAGTAATGGTATTCTATATTTGAAAATATTTATGATCCTTTTTTCTGAGTTTCTTCTGATTTTTCATTAATATGTGTTACAGCAGTTGCTCTAAATACAATTTATTGCATTTTTTAAAGCACTATTTTTCAACAAGAAGTTTATTCGACAATATTTCCAAAAACGATATTATTAGTAAGATACAACAAAAATGACATATTTTGGGTACTTACCTCCACTTGCAACGTGCATCGTCTGGACCCATTACAGCGACAAATTGCACAATTTCGCCAACTTTAAATAAGGTCCTCAAGTCCATGAGTCCAACCCCGAGGTTTTTTTCAATGGTTTCTTTCCGAAAATACACATTGTCGCTGTTATCTTGATGAAATTGACAAGAAAATTTGACATAAACTAATCGTCTATGTCACATAGACTATGTGACATAGTGTATCTTAAATAGAATATATGTGCTATAAACTATTAATTTGTGACCTTTTAATCTACAGTAGGTGACTACTGTAGGTGACCTTGTTTTATTTCACCTTATTTGAACAGTAAATTTGTTAATTTGGGAGTGTAGTGGTTTAAGTTTGACTTCACGCAAAAAACTCGTCTATTTTTCCTTCACGCAAGAGAGCATAACAAGCTACGCGTGCACAAATAAAATAGAGCTGTAGTTACAATATTTGTTGTCGCTTAACCCCTCGAATCACAGAAAATAAATTCCGCCAAGATATATCGGCTCTACTTTGGACGTTGTTTACAGAAAGCTCAAGATAGTTGAAGCTGCAATTACTTTTGCAATACTAGTAGAAAGTTGAAAATTCTTAATTTTTTGCAATCAATTTCATTTTCAAATTCCTAGACATTTAAAGTTTCATCAATAAGTATAGTTGTAAAACCACAGGTTGTGCATAATCTACTGCATACGCAAAAAGTATCTAGCCCTCTTGTCAAACCTTACTTACGATTCGATAGATCATCTTATACTTATAGATCATTAGTAAGCGCAAAAAGGAGTGAAACCGCGCACGCTCAATTCATTTTATTTTAATGGTCTTATTATAATGACACTACAGAGAGCAACCGTGATCATGCGCTTGAACATATTACAAATCTTGGCCATCTTGATCTACAGAAAAAATCAAGGAATTTTCTCATTGCCCAAAATATTCCTCATAATTATATGCGGTTCAAGGTTCAGCGAAACAATCAAAACTTGGTGTGGACTATGTCCTCGGCTATATTGCTCTTGCTACTAACCAATCTGAGCAATGTATTATCTTTCAACCTACTCGTTCACTGTATGGCTACACGTTGCACGCTAAGCTCCACCAATATGGACGCTTGTCCAAAACATCTATTCTTTGCCTTCTTCAAACAAATACGGCACTCTCGCTGACAATTGACACATAGTATCGCGACAATTGGGACAAAAAACTTGAAATGAACTGTATCAGGATAACAGCATGTAGAATATTTTCGGCAGTAGCACGACGTCCCGGCACGATCGCTCACGTGTTTTTTTGACACTTAACACACACCCTTGCCCACAACCTTGTTATATTACGAGACCGATGGTTGCTTTGTATAACCTTTCTTAAGACCCAACAAAGTCATTCAGGTCAAAACTGAGCAATTTATGGCTTCTGACAAATATTTTGTTATAGTCGCAAAGGATTTTAATTGTTTGTATCGGCGCTTCGGCTCGTTTGTGAGTTGGAAAGTATCTCTGTTTGTGGATTTTTAGGGTGAATCACTATTTATCTTCTAAATCTTGTATTGCAACATGAATATTGTTCTACACCGTTCTTAAGTCCCAGAAATTTTCTTTTTTTTGATGGTTAACTAACTTCAAATTAAGAAGTTATATAGACTTTTTGCTTGATAAAATAAACATCTAATTTGCTCATACCCCACATTAACCAAAGTTCATATCTGACCTACATCAGAGACAGTTGGCTACCGGCAATTATGCCGACTCTTGATATTACCTTGCACACCACGCACTTTTCTCAAATACATTTGACACTATTCGATGAAATGTCTCGAATACGGAAACATCCATATGGAAAAAATACGTGAAGGTTCACAATCGTAATATTATATTGACGATTTTCACATACTGCCGAATATTTGGGCTTCAAGTTTGAACAATTCAAAACAAAACTTTAACTTTAAGTTTAACTCAGGCTTGTAATGGGTGATAGGCAGATCAAAGGTAGGATATAGATGTTCCCTTTACAAGCCTGGGTTAACTGTTTGAATTCCAAAATTTAATTTCATTCATGTACACATCTTATGTTTGGCCCTAACCAAGTCCTCGGCATCGCAAATTAAACTTCTGTTAGCTATAGTAAACTTAACAACTTCGGTTAATCGTCACATAAAAAATATGTAATAGTCGTGTCATTTATCTACACCGAGTACCTAGTGATTGCCGGTAACAACAGACTGCTTCACACACCATAGTAACTGTTCCGTTACAAGGCTAGGGGGCTAATAGCTTGAAATCAGTCATTTGGACATATGGAGCCCCTGGATTATTATGGACAACACGGACGAAGTCTTGTTGGTTTAAGTAATAGTCCAAAAAACATTTTTCATAAAAAATTCCTATGTAAGTTACAAAACCTACAATAAGGTTAATTATAAAACAAAATCCGGAATGTAGCAAATCAGTACAATCTGAACTAGTCTTGTTAACCATGTAATTTAAATTTAATGTTCAAATTTTTTCTGCAAAATATTTTTCAATAAAGTTCTAAATTATCGAAAAAAAATCTAAACTTATTTTTAAAATAGAAAAAAAAAAATGAAGAAAAACATCACGAATTTCTATGAAAAATGCTAATTTTCCAACTCAAGCAGATATATCACACTTTTTATTATTTTATAAAGTTGACTTTTAATCAAAGCGACAGTGTGGACAATTTTTGATTGATTAAATTGAATTTTATAATAAATAATTTCTTTCATGGAATACTAAAATTGAAAATTTTGAAATTTCACTTCCGAAAAAATATCTGTTCCAAGATACGAATAAATTTTAATGTTAAGTGTTTTGCATGCACAAAACCTTTTCCTAAAAACTGGTTTGTATTTAACACATTTGTATTTGATGTCCAGTTTCAAAATAATTTCTCCGGAAGTAAAACTTTGGCAAAAAATCTTAAAAAAAATCAACTCCCCGTGATATTAGAACCAAATATTAAAAAAAAAAGTAGTATTTTTTTCGGAATCAACGCAAAATTATTTATAATGTATTCCGAAGAAACAATTCAGTGACATTTTTTTTTATCGACTCTGTGATTCCAAGGGTTAAGGCGCTATTTGTCAAACCCGGATATGGGCGCTTGATGAAAAACTTTTTACTGGGTATATATATTTTCTTCGATGTACCATCAAAGTTATGTTTTACAATCTAGCCAACTTTTGTATTTTTTGAATTTTTGTATTATTGCTTTCTTACAAAATTTTGAGTTCGACTTAAACTTTTCGAATTCGACAAATTTTGAGATATTTTTGAAAAAAGTTCCGAAAATTATGAAAAATTTTCTTTTTTTTTCTGTTAATTTTTTTCAATTATTTGTTTCAAATCAACGAGAAAAATTCTACAAAATGGCTACTTTAACTTATCGAGTATGTTATCACATATTCTTTATATGCTCTTTGAAAAACCATATGACATTTTCTTGAGATTTTTGATCGAAACTATTTGGAAATATTTTCAAAATTTATTTTTCTGAATTCACCAGCTGAAAATATTAGGAATGCCACCTCTTATTTTATTCAAATATGTCCTCGTTTTGTTTCTTTGCTCTTGTTTATACTCTGAATCATAATTTTTGCAACGAAACTACGCGTTCGGCAGAAAATCCATCGAACCCTCTTTTATCCAGAATTTAAAAAATTATTTCACCGAAAATTGCCAAATTGGTAAGCCGACCATCCACAATTTAAAATTTATTTAATTAAACTCATGAAAAAACAGTATTTTTTTCGATGTGCTAAAATTTCTGTTTTTTCGTCTTTTTTCAAAATTTTATATTTTAGATTTTGACGTACAAATCGTATAAAAACAAATTAAATAAATCATAAATGGTTGTCGAGACCGTTTTTTACGGCTACTAATTAATAAAAAATTAAAATATAATCGATCGGAAAAAAATCTGAGTCAATTAAGTAAGCTCAAAAGTGGCAACTTTGGTTTGAAAAAGTGTTTATTTGAACATTTTGAAGTGGCAAAAAATTTATCATCAAGAGAAAGAAAATTAAAAATGTGCAAATCTGTCAAATTGCACCAAGGCCCTTAACCCTCCAAAGCATAGAGAAAAAATTTCGCCGAGGCACGAGAACCTTTCAGGAGGCTCTACTTTGAGCGCTGTTAACAGCGAACTCTTATGAGATCAACCTTCAATTTTCCTTTATGATCAAGTTGAAGAGTTAAATTTTTGAAATTTTTTCATATTCTAGAATTTTTATGTTTAATTCTAGAGAAAAACGTTTGAAAAGCAAGGTTAATTAAACCACGTGATACTACCTCATGGTAGGCTCCAGGAAATGTATTTTTATCTCAATAACTGCGCAGTGCTCTGTTCTACTCAATACTGTTGTCTAATTAAGTATATCTGTTGGGAATAGAAAAATATTTTTAAATCAGTTAAAAATATTCATGAAATAATCACGTTTTTTAGGAAAAATGTGTTAGTTTTCTCGATTTAATGAAATTATTTGATGATTATTACAATATTAAGGCAAATATGGTATTAAAGTACCACTCTGGCATGATTTTCACAAATTAAATATTTTTTAAAAACATATCATTTTATCCATACTAATATCGAAATAGGATATTTTGAAATATTACTCCCGAAGAAATATTTTTTCTCCAGGGACGTACAGAATGCTAAATTTATTCGCAAATTGTATTCAAAACACTTTTCTAAAAACTGGCTAATTTTCAATTTTAATTCCAGATTTGGGTCAAAAATTATTTTTTCGGAAGTAAGACATAAGCGAAAAATCTCTTTTCGATCAACTCGTCATAAAATTTGAACCTATTATCCGAAAAAATTTCAGGTAATATTTTAAGATTCACATTGTTGAATTTTAAAATGTATCTGTAAGAGAAGTTTTTGCAACCAATTTTTTTTATCATTTTTGGCTGATTTAAAGTGGCTTGAGCTTTTCAAAAAGCTTTGTGCCTCGGAGGGTTAAGTATATCTTTCTCCTAACCAAAATGATTGAGTCCTTGGATAGCTCAAAATGACCATAATNAACAAAACAAATTAGTCCCATCGGGCAGAATCGGACCATTTTCTTGAATTGGGAAATGATCCGATTCAGAGTAATTTTTATTCGATTTTTTTCTAAAACTGTGTAGTCATTTAACGCTATTTCAGACCTCAATGAGTCGTTTCCAAATTCGTAATGGAAATATTGTAGACACCCTATTGACTACTGAAAGGCAGGTTTTAATTTCCGTGACAATATTTCTCCGCTTTATTTTCATACAAATCAAACACTTAAATAAATCACGTTTTTTAGTTTAATTTCACCAAATCCTAAAATCACTCCGTCCAAGGAACGTTGTTGTAATAAATCCAACGGAACTTGATAAGTTTTGGATTTTCCCAATGGCCGTCAATTGTGTCCCATCTTCGTTAAAATACCCTAAACACAATTTTTTCGATCATATACTGCCTGAGTTTTAAGTGGCTTCGAGCCCAAAATTGACTCGTTTCAATAAACCCGATAACTCAGATCAGAGCGCTATTATTCTTCATCATGCAAATTGAAAAATATCGAGAATTTCTAACGGGATTAAATCATGCGATACTTCAAAAAATCGAATAGATGAATTTATCCAAGCCTAGTGTTATTTTTAACGAATCACTTTTGGTCTCGACGCCACTTGAAACTCGGGTCGTACACCGAAATGCAAGTTTGCTGGTCAGTAAATTTGGAAAGCGAATATCAAACATTAAATAAAATCATAATTTAGAGTTTTTACCCTCATTTGCTCAGAAAAATAATGAAATCAATCAAAATCATTTGACTTTAATAAATTTATAATAAAATTTTTTTTGTCAGTTTTTTTTTTATTTGTAAAACTTTGGTTTTTCCTCAAAATTTATTTTTCTGTGAAACTAAGCTGCAAGAGCAAAAATAATTACGAATCTGACGGAAAAAGTTTACGACGAAAAACGAATTTTTTTCATGAATTCTTGCTGAAAAACGCAATTTTAACTAAAAAATATTTCCTCCTTTATTTTTCTTTAGGGTGTTCAGGTCAATATTTTAGTACATATGTAATATTTCTTCAAAAGCGCATAATTTACCTTCTGCATTTTCGATAACAGAGACTTTTTTATTATCTTCTTTCTTGCATTTTGGCATTTTCTCTATGTTTTATTAAACGTCCGCTATCACAGTAAAATGTCACCATAAAATAGCACCGATCGGTAACTTGTAGATGCTTGGAATGAAATCAATATCAGAGATTCATATTTTAATTCATATTACGCCCATAGCGTCAAATACGAGCGTTTAAGTTTCAAATTTTCCGATTCAGAAGGTGAAAATGAGGAAAGATTTAAAGAAAAAATGCTCTGGCGACCCCGTTAATTATTATTTGTGGTTTTTTTTTGCCAAAAATACGCGTACTGACAGGTACCCCTGGTTGAAGCAAAATATAAGTGAATCAGGCATTGGTTTATTAATACAGGTAAAGATTCGTTACTAACGAATCGTTACTAAAGATCGATTAAGTATGGTCCTGCATATTGATTTTTGAGTATTGGAATTCTATTAAGAAATACTTCAATTTAAGGGTCTATCAGCCACCAGCAATTTATGATCAAATTTGATATCTTTTAAATTCGACAAGTAAGTAAACGATGTAGTGTACAGGGCCCTGCATGGGCCTGAATATTTCAATGATACAAACAACGCGGGATACTTGCACCCAATCAAAAACCTTGTATTGCAGAATAGGCCGATTTCATCGGTCAGATTTGTAAGGGATCAATCAATCAAATCCTCAGATTCCGCATTTTTCAAATATTCAGTATCTGACCTCTGAAGGTCTGTAATCCATATAATTAAATACAGGGGAGACACAAGTTAGCCAAAATTTTTATATATTTCAGCTTTTGAAAACAACTCATCCGATTTAGTTTTTAGATAGCTCAAACTGAGCACAAATATCTAGTAAATAATAAATTAAAAATTGTCCGAATTGGACCATTTTTTAATTTATTTTTTTCTGTATATTTGTGCTCAGTTTGAGCTATCTAAAAACTCAGTCGGATGAGTCGTTTTCAAAAGCCGAACTATATGAACATTTTGGCTGAAAAGTGGCTAAAAAGGCCCAGCAAGTACCGTAATAGATATGATATAACCGACAGGCAATAACTGACAATGGGCTGATTATGTGCAAAAGAGTCGCTAAAAAACAAATTTTATAGCGTTTTTAAAGCTTATGTAATTACATGTAATTAACAATCAGGCAAATTGAAATTTGCTAATTCTCACAGGAAAATACTTCAACTTTGATAATTCACGCAATTATTAGTTTTTGAATTAAGAAAATTAAATTTTCTAAAATGAAATTAATCGTTGGTATTACATTTATTATTAATGTATTTGTTTATTTAATTTTCAATTATTTTAATTTATT
>SCLH01001920.1:6843-47011 GCA_004367855.1 Oikopleura vanhoeffeni | reverse complement strand
GAATTCACTTTACTGCCAAATCTACTATGACTTACAAAAAGAAAATGCGTGACAAATTTTTCATGGACCATTTTGAAATACTTTCGGTCTTTTTCTGATCTGGCAAAAGTAGAAGCCTTCTATCAGAATACATAAACCTTCTTTAAATGAACAGAAGAAGCACGTTAGTTTTTCGTTATTTTGAAGTGAGAATCAAAAATAATATATTTCTGCAAGAATTTTTTAAATCTCTAGATTCTGAATTTTTACAGACTTCGAAACTTCTATCTGTTGTAAAACATTAGCCTGAAGATGCGAAAGCGATGCGTAGCAATAAATAAATATGATAAATAATTTATTGTTTAATTTATTGAACTTTGTTATTGTTTAATATATTGAACTTAAAAAATGTTTGATAAAAATAAATGGAAAACGGGAAGAGGAGCCTTTTGAAGAAAATGTACTAAAATTAAGGCTCTTTTCCCGGATTGTAGATATAATATTTAATAGTGAATTTCTATCTAACAACAAAAGTAGGCTAAAAAACTTTTCAGTGTTACTAAATTGTTTATCGGACAACATTTTTCAAGAAACTATAGTGCTAAAATGATACTGTTAGTGTTTTTCTAGTAAACAGCTAATTTCGTGAATAATGCATTAGTAAACCAAATTTAAACCAATTAAGTAAACCAAGCAGCATCACCAAACCAAATTTAAACGTGATAATTATAATAAAAAACATGAGAGTTTAACGAATTTTTCCAATAATTGTTAAGATTAGTTTGTTAATGTACCAGAATCAATTGATGTTGATAAAATAACGGGATTGATTTGATCAAATTATAATTAATCAAAAATTTTGATTCTATGATTCTGAAAGCACTTTAAATAGTTTTTGTTTAATTAGAATGAGGGAGTAAACTAAACCAAGTTTTTAACAGAAACAAATGTATTTAAAAACAAAATAACATACTTTTTGAGCGACTGCAAAAGTGTGGTCAATTGATAAATAAATAGGCTAGCTTTTATATTTTGTACACAAAAAGTATACACTATAAACTTTTTTTACAAAATTGTTATCTAATTATGTGAAGCAGAGGTCGGCACATCTGTAAATTCACACCTGTAAATCAAGTTTTATCATGGTTTTACCCAATTTTCTTGCATGTTTTAAGCAAAATTTCTAAAAAATAGCCCAAGATTTTGACGACGTTTTTGAAAGAACTTGATAGGAATCATGCTTATCGCATATTCATGGAACCGGTGAATCTATTTTTGATAATTTTTGGGACTTTTTTTAAATCCGTCATAATATGCAAAGGTTGTCATATTAGAACTTAAAAATATATCACAAGAGACTTTGAAGGCTAGGGGGGAATACAAAATGTCAGAAATCAGGCTTTAAAGGATTGATCACCCCCTTAAGGAGGTTGTAGGGTCTTCAAATCCAATATTGGGCATTTTGAAAGGTCTGTAACTTTTAATTTCCTTATGCTAGAAAACAATTATTATGGCATCTGAGAACCTTGAGCGATTATTAACTTATACGTGACATTGTTACCTGCATTAACCATCCGGTTAACCGGGCTTAACCAAACAACTGTTTTCTGTTTATCACTTGTATACCGCATTCAGTTCAAATTTTTGAGATAAGAAATGTTCACGAAATACTATAGAATATCCTCAGCTATATCCCTTTATCACTTTTTGGTTAGAATCCGTAGCCACAACGTTAAAATCACACGTTAAAAAGAGTAGTGGCTACGCATTCTAACCAAAAAGTGATAAAGGGATATCGTAGTCGATCCAATTTTTAAAAAATAAAATACATAGAAAATACCTAGAATTTGGACATATTGACATTCAAACGCTTGGCTAGATCGCTGTGGATGATTTTTTCCGATGTTCACTACTAGCGCTGCTGAGCTCGATTTAAAAAAAATACGAAATTTCAATTTTCCCGGGATCTTATTTTTTGATATCATATTTGAAATCACCGTGCTCGTTTTAGTCATAAACCCCATAAAAATTGTATTTTTGTATATTGGTCAACAAAATTCAATTTTCGAATTTGAAATGAGCCCGAAAATTTTCGGAATTTATTTTTATTTTTTTAGAAGATATCTCACTTTGATGAACTTAGTTAAACATTTATAACAGTCAACAATTTATAACAGTGTTATCTGTTCTGAATAAAAAGATAAAATGAAGACCCTACAAGTTGTAGGCTACAAGTTGTAGGCTACAACCTTCTAAATACAAAATTATTCTGAACGGAATAGATAGATATTAAGGGGTAAGTCTTCCATAGAACAACTTTTACCCCTTGAAATATTCATAAAACTGGGATAGGTTAAAATTGAGGACTGTTGAGTCTATGCATTCATTGATAGTATATTATTTTAGCAAAAACATCAGGCCTCAGTCTTTCTTATTCATAAAAAAAGTCATCGAATAAATGCAATTAAACACAAACAAAAAATGTACCGGTATCCGTATAAAAGGAATATTTGGGATAAAACTGTTCGAATGTTTTTGCTGGGAGCAGCTAGGGTCGGGTGTATAACTGTGTAATTGTTCCAATTGTTCCAAGACCACTCACAGTTATTTTGCAACAAACAACTTCGCCATTGTTTTCACGTTCATATCCTGTTCAGAGTGAAAACAGACAAAAACGATATGTATTGCTCAGTGGTGATGCTGGAATAGGGAATTTTGAGCGAGGGTGAGTTAAGGCCAATCAGCGACTCTATCTCCCGTTCTCGTAACATTCTTACCGTTTTTGTGTTTTTTTTCACTCAGAACAGCATATATCGATAATTATACCTTGGTAGGTGTATACACTTTTATTCTATCTTTTAACTAGGGCGGGAGTGTTTACACCTACCAAGGTATAATTTTCGATATGAAGGGCCTTCATTGAAGGCTATCTTTTTCTCAACCAAAGTGCCTCTCAGTAGTATATAGGGTGTCTAAACAGTTCGGCTTTCGGAAACGACTCATCCTATTGAGTTTTAAGATAACTCAAAATGACCAAACATATTTATAAAAAATAAAAACGAACTAAAAATGGTACGAATCGGACTATTTTTCTTTCTTTTTTTCAAAAAACATTTGAGATTTTTATAAATTTTTGCATAAAAATGTAAAATGGTCTTATTCGGACAAATTTTTTTTAATTTTTTCAATACTTTATATGACAGGCACTTTAGTATGGGAAAGCTATACGATAGATCACTTTAAAAGCTAGAAATGCTAGATCCAATTCTTCAATTAAGACAAGCGATTTGTTTCAATTCAAATTTTAGGTTTTATTGAGTTGTGTTTTGATAAATGCACCTGCTAGTAGACATTTAAACAAACCATAAATGATCATCAGGAAAGTTTTTTATTGAAATTAAAATGAGAATGATTCTCAGTGAAATAAATTTCACTGAGGTGCAAAATTTGTTACGCGCCGGTGATTTCCACTGGATGGAGAAATTACTTAAGGTTCCGCTGAGTTAACAGCTGATTGATTATATTCAAGTTAAAATATTTAGAAATAAGTAGAACGGAAATTATTGCAGTGATTAATTATCACTACAGTTGTACAGTGAAATTTATACTTATCTGTGAGTTATACCAAACATAAATCACGTGAAACAGAACAAAAATTAATTATCACAAAATTGTGTGCTGAAAATAAGTACTATCTGACAGTAGTTTATCTCAAATAAGGTTAAAAACCTCAACTTGTGACAGTACAAAAGCAATAAATCGAAGTATTTACTATCAAATATTAGAAAGATTGAAGCATAGATCGGGTGCGCAGCGGTGATAATTATAAGTTAAATTATACAAAAACTGAAAAATCCGGACCAAAAAGTAAAAAGATTTTTTTTGGATTGTTACGGCATTTTGACCAGGGAAACAGCCGATTTAAATATTATATCGGCCTTCACAGAGCAGCGCGTGACAACGCATGGTTATCACTATGCGAATCTGAAAGCTTTGCAAATTCTGCATGAAATAATAGAATAAAATCAACTTTCTTAATAGGCCTCTTGTGAGTGTTTTAAATGAGGGTTTTCAGAACTCATTTTCTGACCATCAGATGGCCGGAATTTTTAATGCTTGAAATCTTTGTTTTTGGTGAAGATAACCCCCGGATCACAGAGAAATTTTCATGAACGGTACAGTTAAGTCTCACAGGGCTCCCGCTGCGCACCCTAGGCATAGAGCTTTTGTGAATTAGTATTTCACTGAAATTTATTCAGATTCTTTACTTTCCATATGTTCGATTTTATTCACTGAGACAGAACGTGGCCTTTCATCGTAGTCGTCTTCAATCAAATGCGTCCCAACGAATAGTAAATACAAAATTGATCCAACAAATGCTCCCGTAATTGGTCCAACGATAGGAATCCAAAAGAAATAATTTGAGGCTGAAGATTAGTTTTTATCAGATTAGATCGGCGTTTATTGTAAAATCTCAAACTATTTTTTAATTAATAAAAAAAATGGTGAAAAATATAATTGAATTTGCAAAATATGACATTTTAGATATCCGAACGTTTTTTGAAATAAGACACTTTCAAAAAATCAAATTACAGTTTGTTTATCTTATAAAGCAGATAACATGTGTACTTGATAATAAACCCATTTGAAAAGTTTTCAAGAAAAAATGTTTGACAAGAAAATTTTTGTCGTACACCTCTGTATTACAGCCTCTAACAAAAAGTCAAATATACAGTTTTTCGTCATCACAAAAAATTTGTGGGTGTCAAATCACGAAAAAATTTGGTGGTCAAATTCACAAACAAAAATTGTACGTACAGTTTCTGTGTTGGGTTTTATCACCTGCCCTAATGAAAATTGCTTTGAAGGAAATTCCCGCCAATGAAAGAAGGTACGACGAAAGAGAAACTAGACGGATTATTTTTTTCAAACTCTTGCCATCGGCAAAAGCTTCACTTTAAAAAAAACAACCTAGTTACAATTTTTATTAACGGGAATTTCCTTTACAGCAATTTTCATTTCGGAAGTAAAAAAGACATACTGCATTACCAAAAATTGACCTCAAAACTCGAATATCTTGTTTGGTTCTCAAATGGCAGCTACAAAACTAGCTAGGTGTCCTGAAGAAAGTGACTTTAGTTAGGATTCCTTACCTGTAAAAACATCTGCTCCGTAAACAAACGAAGTGAATATTCGGGGTCCCAAATCTCTTGCAGGGTTGATAGCGTACCCACAATTAACACCAAATGATAGTCCTAGAGCTATAACTATCATACCAACCAAATAGGGAGAAAACCCCGAGGCTGGCTGGAAGAAGGATGGATAAAAATCTCGATAATTGATTTAGAAAAATATTTTCAAATCTAAGTTTAAAATTTTTTGGGTTCTCGGTAAACCGTCAGAATTGACATTATTTGAGTGAAGCGTAGTAAATTTTAATTTTCGGTTAAAATCACTAGAGAGAATTCAAAAAATCATGTTGAATATCGGAGGAAATTTTCTATATGGATCTACGGACCATTGGGTTTAAATTCTAAATATTTGAAAGATGCACATTCGTTCGCTCTAAAAAGAGAGCGCAGCCAATCAGAGCGAATTAATTCGAACTACAGGGGGGTGCGGCGTATAGTTAGAAAGTTCGTCGCCCAAAACCCCGGACTATACGCGTAATCCGGACTATACGCGTACTTTCTAACTATACGCGTACTTCTGGGAAAATGTGCTCTGATTGGTCAATTTGTACAATATCTAGAGTTAAAAATTGCGTTAAAATATGGTCAAAGAAAGAATTTTTGGTGATTTAAGGGTAATTTTACATATATTCTAGACTAGAATTTTTAGTGTATTGATAAATTTGATTTCATCGAAAAAATGAAATAAAGTAAATTAAAAAAAACATGAATTCAAAAAAGATTTCAAAGAAAAAAAATAAGACCACTGCTGATTGGTCAATTTAAACAGTATCTAGAATTTATATATGTAATTGAGTTAAGGGGNCGTAAATATAAATTTATACGGAATTAGGATTCCCTATTAATTCGTTCAATAATAGAACAATAATTTGGTCGCGATATCGCCGCCACTAAAACCTATTTAAACAACTGTTAACAACAGTTGGGATTACTCGGGCAAAAATCCGAAAGGTAAATAGGGAGAGGGTTACACGTAATTCTAAAATAATAAACTAATTCTTTTATTCAGTTTAGCGGTTTTGGTTTGGAAGAAATCTTTTCTACTTGGATTGGATTTGCTCTACAAGCAGTGTGGTCGATCAAAGAACTGGACGGAGCTGTAGGTCGATTGGTAACCCGGGCAAAGTTTTATTTCGAGGTTCGACCGGTTTAAAAACTTCGTGTTTACAACCCGCTCAAACACCTCGGGTAATTCAGTTGCCACGGGCCTTTTCTGTGTACCCTTTTCTGAGCCTCTTTATTTGCCACATTTTACTTTGAATAAAGTAACGTTCTAGCAAAAACTCAACTTTGTGTATTTCCTAGCTTAGTGTGCAAATAATCCGATTGCAGATTTACGTGGTGCCTTCTAGTGTAAAGATACGTTCTTCACGTCTCATTAGGATTACAAAATCGTCGAGATTTAAAGTATTCACTAAGGGTCAAATACCCAACTAATCCGCTAAGCCATGGCTTACGCGCGTAACAACGGTAATTTCCGTCCTGGTTCTATACCAAATGCCCATGATTCGGCATTAATTGAAAAAACATTTTCAAAAAACTCAATCTTTAAAATTGACCTTAATAAATTGCCTTACGGCGATGCTAATGCAGTAAATGAGGTCTTAAACCTTTTAGAGGACAACATCTCGAAAAGACTACGAGAAAATAAATATAATGGCATTTATGATTTTCGAAGCCTTCCCTTTTTGTGGCGCCCACCATCGCACCACCAAACTTGTCAAGACGACAAGACTAGGGGAATCCCTGACAGCGTTAAAACTTTTAAAACAATGGCAGGGGAATTCAGATACATGTTGACCCCTATTAATGAGTTAATGGGAGTTTCTAAAGCTCTTTCAGCTACACCTGACTATCAAAAGCGTCAGGTAAAATATGGTATGCCAGGAATTACGGGCGAGGTTGATATTATATGTGCAGCCAATCAGGTCAGCAGAAATCAGCCTAATATGGAAGAGGCGAATATTCGCTTCATAAGCTTTTTCGGTGGGGGTAAATTCGTTGGAGAACCGGAACTCCAGTTATTTTTTGCACCGGAAAATATTTCCAGTATCCGCAAAGTCTTAGAACATACTATTGTAATTTTCAATAGTATGTTACCAGACACAATAAAAACCCAATTTGATATGGGTAGAATAAATAACTGGGACAATCTTAAAAAATTGTTCTACTCGATTTGCGGGTGTAAAATACAGGAACCACCGGTCATGAGACTTTTCTCTTTTATTAAAAGTATCCCGGTTTTAGCAAAATCGGGAGTCAAAGAGTCTTCAATTATCCAAAACCTTCGGGATATGTCATGCAAATTCCTAGGAGTATATGAAACTCCAATTAATTTGGCTGAAATCGAAGGTGAAAATTTTGGGTTTATTGGGCGAGAATTGTTTTCTCCCCAACTTAACCTTAATATGACCCTTAGTACCCTCTCATACCTTGACTATGAACAAGTCGAGAAAATTTTTACTTGCATAGCCCGTAAAAGCGATAAGAATTTAGACGAATTGAGTGTCAAAATGCTTATCGAAGGAAAAAGAGAGTTGTACGATAATTTAAATAGTTTGTCCCGCGGAAAATCTGAATTACTAATTCAAACCTGGGACTACGCTTATCGTACACACCCAAATGATGCAGGTACCCAGTATTTAAAACTTTTGAACCTCGCGAATAAAGACAAAGAGGAAAAAGATAGAGCGAATCGAGGAAAATTTTTGGCTATCGATTCGCTAAACTCTTTAGATCCTGTTGAGGATTATTACCAGATTGAATCTGACGGGGGAGGTATCGAAGAAGTTACTATTTGTAGATTCAACAGTAATTTTCGTAAAGGAAACTTAAAAGGTAAAGTTTTTCTCAGCAAAAAGCCTTTTAAGAAAAATTTTGATCGTAAAACCCCCCCCTTCAAACGCGACAATTTTAATGATCGAAATAAGCGTAGAAAGTTTTCCAGAGAAAATTTTAAAGAAAGAATTAAAAGTTTTAAACCAAATAAGGGTAGATTTCAGGTCAAAAGTAATAAAAATGAAAAGACCTTCTACGCTTATTCCGAAGATCAATTGGATGAACTTAAAACCGTAGTCTTAAACTACGTCGAGGAGGTGGAAAAAGAAGAAGACATGGATGCTTCTGAAAGCCAGGAGGCTACCTGTGACCAAAACGAAGACAATCTACATCACATGGTAGATACAGAGTTGAATCTCGAAAGCTTCTTAATTGGTAAGTTTTACGGTAATTTAAATAAACTCAAATCCTCCACTTTTAGTGAAAACACAATTTCATTATATTTGCGTCATTCTAACTCTAAAATTACTTTTCAGGTTAAACAGCTGAAAGATGGTAGCATTCGATTTTGGAACAACAAGCTCATCAAAAATAGCCCTGTTTTCTCTCACTTAGGTCCCCCTGTTACCAATTTAATAAACACCCACTATAAAAACATTAACAAGTTTTCTACTATGAATTTTTGGCAGGGAAAATACCGCAATGTTCCAGTGATTTTCGATTCTACTACAAAAAGTTCAATGATCCAACTAAGCTTGCTAAATAATTCAGCGAGTATCATTAAAATTTCAAAACTAACTCCGAGAAATATTAATTATTTCGATTTTTTAAATAACACGATTAAAGTTTCTTACTTAGCTAATTTTTCAATTAAAACTCAAGTAGGAAAGTTTTACTTCGAGAAAGTATTAGTGTGCAACAATTTAGATAATAAATTTTTAATAGGAAGAAAAGATTTTTATAAATTCCCAAGAAGTATGATGGAAAAATGCGACATTTTGTCTTTTCACCAAAATTCGGAGCAGTTTTACACAATTTTTGATACACCCAATTTCGAAGCTTTTAACAATATTAACAATTCTAACTCGGTTAAAATAAATATCAACGAATATAGCACCCCAGAGGAGATTATTTCAAAAGGGGTACGTTTTAATTTGATTGACCGTGACCTCAAACCCCGAGCAGTTAAAATGATTCTGGACTCAGGGGCTAGTTCTTCGCTAATCCATGAAGATTTGTTAAACATGATTCCTGGGGTAGATACATACCCATCTAAAACTGTCGCGACGGGAGCTTCGGGTGTTAAAATTGATTTGCTAGATTTCCGTGCAAATTTCTCAATCAAAACCAACCATTTTAAAATTAAAATGAGAAATGTTGTAGTAACGAAAGTCGGTCCCTGGAACGTGATTCTTTTTGGGCAATCCGACATGAAACTTAATGAATTTAAGTTAAATTTCGAAGGTTTTGAAACAGAGATTTGCATAGGAAAAAAGCCGCTAAAACCACTGCATAATATGGTGGTTAAAACCGTTTTCGAAAATATTAAAGTAGCCTACGAACAACAATTAGAAACGGCGTCAACATTATCTTCTGATTATGAAGTTTCTGAAACTTTTGTTACCAATAAAAATATTAACGAAGAAATTTTCGAAATTTTCGAGTCGCCAGCTAAAACCAGTTTCCCAGAAAACTCGGTTAGCGAAAAAGAAATTTTTGAAATTTTAGAATCAGTAGACGAAAATTTAAATACAAAAACTTTTTCGGAAAAAGATGGTACCGGAGATAATAACTCGATTTTCTTTGAAGTGCAAAATAACACAAAAGAGCGTTTAGAACAATATCCCGATGGGGAGAAAAAGTTCTACGTGGAAATCGAAAGATTGGCCCAAGAGTTTAAAAACCAAAATAGCCTCGATGAGGTCGAAATAAATGATTTATTTTCAGAACTAGGGTATCCAGAGGATAAAAATTTAAAAGCCGAAATTTTGGTAATTTTGGAAAAATTTAAACCGCTATTTTGCGGAGATGTTGGCACAGTAAATGATGAAAGATTTGTAGTAAGGGGAAAAATCGACGGTAAAATGTCGAGTACTAGGGTAGCCAATTATTTTGGAAAAATGGCCCCGGATGTCAGGGAAGCCCTAACCAAAAAATTGAACGAAGAGATCGCCAATGATGTCTTGATTAAGGTCCCTTCCGATATGACCCCTAAAAATATTATAAGCATATTTGCAGTTGGAAAAAAGAACGACATCGGTGACATGGTACTTAATGCCCATAGTTGCCGAATTGTTCTAGATTGTTCACGAACGGTGAACCAAATGTCGCATTTTAAAGCGACTCAGGCCGACGGAGTTGCTCAAATTATCAATAAAGCAGCAATTTTTACCAAAAGAGGTCTTATTGGTACACTCGATATCCAAAGCATGTTTTATTGCTTTAAATTAGATAGAGAGCTGTGGCCCTTTTTCTGCGTTGAGCACCCCGACATGGGTTTATTTTGCTACAAAAGATGTCCCATGGGATGGGCAGTAAGCCCACAATCAGTTAGAGAATTCATGTTAAGAATTCTCTATAAATTCAAAGATAATTTGTGTCGATATTTAGACGACATAATTTTTTGGGGTTCAAATAAAACCGAATTTTTATACGTTTTAAATGGAATTTTATCCACCCTACACTACTTTAATTTTAGAGTTAAAGGTTCTAAAATGAAACTTTTAGGAACTAAAATTAAATTACTAGGGAAAACGCTGAATAATGGGGCTATCGAGCCTAATTCTCACGTTATTAGCAATTTGGATAAAATGACCGAATTCAATATTACGACTAAGCGAATGCTTAAAAGATTTTTAGGAAGTGCGTCATACATTTCAGACCATTTACCCTATGCAACTAAACTGTTACATAAATTAAGAATGGAGGGTACGGGGGTTAATAATATCGCCGTAAAATGGACACCAGAATTAATTAAAGAGTTAAATAATGTAAAAATTAAGATTAATGAATTAATTACCCTCCACCCAGTGGACAAAAATAAGGAAATTCATGGGGTTGTCGATACATCCTATTACGCTAATGCAGCGTTTTTCTATCAGCTAGATGGAAAAAAGAAAAATTTTATAAAATTATTTTCGCGTAGGCGATCAGATTGTGACAATAAAAGACGCCCATCATCATGTGAGGTGGAACTTACTGGTCTACTAGCCGCGATGCTAGCAGCTGCACCAGAAATCGAACAATGCGATAAAACGTGTATTATGTACACGGATTCACAATCAGTAGCAAAGCTTTATAAAAAACTTAGGGTGTCCGGAATCCCAACAGCAGATCGGAAAATTAATGAGTGTTTTGCAAAATTAAGTTATTTCAATTATGAAATAATTTACGTCTCTGCAAAAGACCCATCGATCGAGTTTGCTGATTATCTATCGCGAACTAAAGAGGCCTCAGAACCCTGCAAAGGCTGTTTAGTCTGTGACATCGTTGACACCTCAGGCGATGAATTTTTTAAGAGACAGGCAAAATTAGCCGAGACGGTTTGTTCTGTCCGTTTTGACCCACAACTGGTCCCTACGATGGCGTATGAAAAATTTTTGTCGTTACAACAAGAAGTTAGACCTTCAGTTATTCCAGATAACCAAAAATTTCCATACACCACCCTAGGGTGGATGCATACACTTATTCCTAACCCGGACCTGTCAAAATTAAACGCGTACCATAAATCCGAAGAAATTTTGGCTAAAATTTATCATAATAAAGTTGATCTAAATTTAAAAATTTCCGATTTTATCGATAATTGGGAGCTTTTAGATGAATGGCAAAATGAATGTTTTACCATTCGAAAAGCTAAAGAGGTCCTTATTAACCAACAAGATGCACCCAATAATTTAAGAAAAGTTGGCACCCTGATTAATAACCAGGAGTGTAAACTTTTTGAAGGGATTCTAGTGAGATACGATCGAGATTTGGTCAACGAAAAATTAATGAAGATTCTCTTACCAGAATCTAAGAAAAGTCAGGTAGCTATTGCGCTACATAATACTTTTGGTCATGGGTCTGTAAGTCGTCTGGTGAATTCGGCCAAACGTCTTTTTGTGATAAAAAATATTCAGGACCAAATCAATACTTTGTGTAACCAATGCAAAGAATGTACCCGTTTAAAAAAGTATAAGCCAATAGCCCGCGAAATGAAAAATTTTGATGATGAAACGCTTAATGTCGAGAGAATTGGCATGCGTATTTTAGGTGATGAAATTCACCGTACCTTACCGGTTACCATGTTACCAAAAGTAAATACCAGATCAAAATTGTTAGAAAATAAGTCCGTTAAAATCTTTTTCGCTAGCGAATTTCTAACCCGATACGCAGTCTCAGTTTTAATCCAGGGTAATTTGAATTCTGAGAAACTCAAAGAGATTCTTTATGAAGTTAAAAATAAATTGGGGACTACTGAACCAGATGACGCTTACATGACAGTAAGAATGGACAGCGTGTCGTCTCACGCTGCGCTAGTGGATGATGTGGACATAAGTAAATGGGGTATAAAAATTTGTTTAATTGAAAAACATACGGGGTCAAAAAATCGTCTTGCTCCTCTAGACGGCCGTATCGCAATCTTTTCTAAACACTTAAACTTAGAATTAAGCCGATCAGGCATTAGTAAGGAGGTAGCAGTGGCCGAAGCCACAAAAAAGTACAATTTCACTATTGGGGGTGAGGGCCTACGCCCAACTGAATTATTTCATGGCAGGTATGTTCATGGAAAACCGTTCTTAGTAAACATTGAAGATTTGCAAAAAGCTACTATTTTACTAAGAAGGTGCGTCCAAAAATCAGTGGGGCTCAAACGAAAGGAGACGCGCAGTGTTAGACCAATACATTTCGTCCCTTTTTCAGAGCAAATGAAGTATACAGACCGAAATATGATGCCCCTTAAAGTCGGGGACATTATCATGATTGATGAATTAGGTTTCAACAAAGAAAACTATCGGCCTTTTTACAAAATCTGTTTTTCAGACGAAATAAAAATGGGGATCGATTGGGACACAGGGCTAGTGTCTTGCAGAAAAATGGATTTAAAAAATTCTAACCTAGGTAAATTGTACATCTGGCAATTAGACTGGATTATTCAGGTAATTGACGGTAGAGAAAAAACGGTCAACCTGAATAAAATTTCTGATATTATAGATGAAGAAATTCATCAATTCGCCATAGAAAGTTACGGAAATTTCAATTTTAATCTGTATAATTAGGTGTATTTAGTTTTCAATAGGAGAATAAAAAATTAATTGTTTTTCAGTTTGTTTATTTTTTTTAATTTCTCAATATATCTTCAAATCCATCTTGAGGAATAAATTCAAAGCCGCGCAGTTCCGCAATTAGTTTCCCCATTGTTACCGCGAGTTGTTTCCACTGACGATCTATCTCAGGGTGTGACACTCTCACCGTGGCCAGTCGAGTCACCCAACCCTGCTCTCGTTCACGCTCTGGATATCTAGCTATTAATTGACTAAAAAGATTCGTGTTTTAATTTTGTGACTATAATCATGATAATACATACAGAAATCGTCTGCGTATTTTGAATTTGGCGCGTTGCTCTCGGGCTCCGCTGGCGGATATCAACAAATCACTCATCCGCCACATTGAAAAATTAAAAACCGATATAAAATCAATTTCGGTTAAACGACTCAAAGTATCCTCACTATAATAACGCTCCATTTAGTCTATAATTATTTTTAATTTATTTTGTTTTTCGTCTAAAAACCTAAATTTATTTTTATTCTCCTCGTATTTGTTTTTAATCATAAAATTCAAATTTAGAAAACTGCTTGGGGACACTATGTTGGTCCTCCAACATAAGACGCTTGCGGTTGTGCATTTTGACACAATGAACAGCGGAAACGACCCAAGCAGCCGGCATAAGGATTTTACGATCAAAATCAGTGACTTGATCGGATTTTAAGAGCATATGATCCATACTCAAATCCCAACCTTTTAACAATGGTTTCTCCTGTAATGAGAAAATAGCAAATCTATACAGCATCTTAAAATGATACAGGGTTGAGTACCGGTACTTTTTACGTTGATAATGATCGAAAAATAGGGTCCGAAAATCTTTTAGTTCCGATCTAGGAACTACTACGGCGCCAATTTCCGAAAAATTATTATTTATAATAGAAGAAAGAACTTGTACATCAGTTATTAAAAATAAAACAGAATCGTTAAAAATCAAATTCTCGGATTGGGGGTGAATCTTCTTCAACGCCTCCATCTAAAATGTAATTGACATTTAAATTTTTTTGGATTTAAATTTAATATTTTACCACAATTTTTAAAATTTGTTTTACCTTTTGAAAGTCATTTTTGCCACTTTCAAAACTGTCTCGGTCAGTTTTAACATCATCACTCCCTAAGACTATTGAATTTTCGAATAATTTTTCGAGGGAGTCATTGATCCTACAATCTCCTAACGACTCCGAGAAATCCCCATCAGAACTTTTGGCAGGGGACAAACTAAGCAGCGTGCTCATATCCTCCATATTTATATTTTTTTTTAGAAAAACAGTATTTATTTTTTTTTGTTTTCAAAATTTGAAATAATGAAATACGGTAAAACAGATTGAGGTAACCTTTTTCTCGAGTCAACTCAACCACTAGGTTCATACTCATATTTAAAGGCCGATCTGGGGCAAAAAGTCACTTCTTTCTCAAAAACGATTTTAAAGGTAATTAGGATTTTCGCAAAATTTATCTAACCTTTCTAGCGACAAATTTTTTATAGTTTAAATTACGGTTTCTATTCGAGTTAGAAACTTTTCAACTTTGTTTTAAGGATGAACCTAACTGATGATTTCGAGCTTCGACACCGTTTCCCAAAAATCCACGGTATGTCCCACGACGGAGACATAAACTTCATGGCTGTTAAGCCACATAAAAAACACCCTGAAATAATCCATGATGAAGGCTGTCTAATGTTAAATAGATTGGACCCGTGCTTTTTTCGAAAAGTTTTTCTCCAAGTTTACGAGGAAAATAACTTCGAAAAGACCACGGTTGAGATCTTTCTAACTCTTAGACGACATCTCATTTTTGACACTAAGGGGGATTTTCTAAACGAAGGATGGTTCCTTGGAAATCGAACGGATGTTAAAGAATCCGACCCAGCTAAAATTATGATGCTGGTACCCGCTGATTGGCTGACCGAAGCTATTGCGATTAAAAATGTGCATAAAAGAGAGGAACGACGGAAAACCCGTGATAGCATCAAAAAGGCTAAGAGCCAAGACATCTCCGGAAATTCAAAGAATCCGAAAATTGGAGCCGTCGTAGACAGCCACGCAAATTTCAACGCAGTGAATCTATACAGCCCTCTACCTGGTGTCCAAAAAGAAAACGAACAAGAAAAATTTTTCACCGTCGAAAACGAGGTAAACTTTCCTGGATATAATAATCCGGCTGACCAAGCGTTACTCTGTTTCCAAGAATCTTTTGGAAATAATTCTGACTCAGAATAATTTTCTCGAGATCTTTAAAATTTTCCTGATTTATTTTCGTTTTCAATATCTATCCAAACTATATATATAAAACTCTTTAAGGATGACATAATCGTAACAAATCAGGAAGATTTCCAGAAAGATTTCCAGAAAAGTATCCTGAAAGTAATCGCTAACCGCGAGTCATTTTACCAAGAAAATTTACAACCTCCCGTCTTTTAATTTAGAACCTGTACCATCCTGCTTTTAGCAATAAAAACTCCCTAAGAAAATACAGTACTATGTTTTCCACGCAGATTGTCAAAAATTTTGTTCAAAACACGCAGAATTTTACTTAAAAATAACTCCCGTAAAAAGGAGCAATTTCGCATTTATTTCCATTGAAAACCAGATGGTAAGGACGGAGCGCCAATTTCTGGGCTGCCGGGCCAGATGTATGAAACCAGTTTTTATAATACCGTTTTCAATTTTTTAAAAACCAACCTACTCGCCGTTAGGAGTTCCTGTGCGATACAAAATCCGTTTTTACAAATAATAATTTTCATTTTCGTTTTTACGAGAATTTCGTTCAAAATAACGAATATATTGTATTTTTTTTAAGAAAATGGATTTCTCCGAGGAAAATGATATTTTTGAGGAGCAATCGTTACTTGAAAGTCAGAGAATTATGGACCAACGAGAGCAATCAGTCGGTAGTGACATAGGAATATTAGATTATTCCTCATCAGACGGTTCGTTTGTGGCAAATGAATCAGGTTTATTAGTGGTCCGCGTATATCAGGCTTTGATTTTAATGTACATCATTAAAAGCTTATACCACTGCTATCTACAAGTACAGATTTTTCAAAGTCTAATATATAGATTTATTTTTCTCCTTTTTCAAAACCAGTAAATTATTGAGTTTTATTATAAAATTTATGAAATTTAATTTTCGTTGCGTAAATCTGAAATAATTTATATTCGAAAATTTTTGTTTCAAAACTTCACTTTCTAAAAATTAAGCCAAAAATAATTTCACAATTTCCAAATAAAACTCCAATTTTTTAACGCTAATAATAAAACTGGAATTTGTTTTGTTAAAAAAAAACAAAATGTAAAATCTCTTTGTTAAGAACTACGAAATAATCCGCGTGCAAAAATCAACTGCGATTTTTGCAAAAATAACGATACACACGACAGAGGACGGACAAACAAGTGTGTTTTCCCTTGTCCAAAGTTTAACCAGATGAGACCATCTTGCCATTTTGTGTATATCGACGGAGTAGTCTCGAAAATGGGGGTCAAAAGCGTCGAGGAAATAGATTTGCTTTTCAAAGCCCACTCAGATTATGGCATTGCAAATATTCTGCTGAAAGATTTTTTAATGTTAAACTACCCAGTCGCTGACATGAAAACCGGGAAGGTTATCAGAGACAGAGACTGGTTAGTAGAATTTAACTCTCTCGCAGGATACTGCTACGCACCAATTAAGTTCCAAAATGAGATTCCTGTAATTTCAAAATTCGTAGATAGAAGAAACTATTAAATAAACAGTTTTCCTCTGACAAAACAGTTTTGTGAATATTCACCAAAACTTAGCTTTAAACTGGATACACCCATTGTAATGTAAAATAAAAACAAAAATACAAATTTGTTAACTTTTCTTTCATGATTTATTTACAAATGTCTAGAGCAAAATTTTTTTTTCTAAAAATTATGGCAGATCAACAAAGAATCTGCAAGGCTCATCGTTTTGATTAGATGAATGGCAAACCCGTGCATAGCCAACACTGGGTACAAACTGTCCAGGCCCAAAGAATTCTGAAAATATGATTATTTTTTTTGCGTAAAGAAAAATAATAGACTAAAAATATTAAAAATAGGTTTTTTTTTAGAAATTCTTACCTCTGGGAAAGTCTAAAACGCGGCCGGTACTATCCCGAGATAAAAATTGATAAAGAGGTCTCGATTTCTCCAAAGCGAAGTCATATGCACCTTTGCCGCGATTCTCCCAAGCCAAATGGAAGTCATCCGACGATTGTCTTTTACCGGTAAGAAAAAATTTGATAAATTTGTCTCCACAAGCTCGATTGATAGTCCGAATATCATAAGCGGAATTTAAACTTTTATATTCCGAATGCCACATGGAAATAACGGTTATTAAAAAGATCCCAGCAGAAATTAGATCGAGTGAAATTTCATTTAAATCAACCACCAAAACCATTCCTAAAAATAAAATTTTAAGTTTGGAATTTGGTGTCGATATGGATTCTGAAGCGACCCGCAGACGTCAAACACGTGGCAACTCAAACAATAAGGCTCACGACCTTCAGGAACTTTAATTTAAAACACCCAAATTTTCGCTACTCTGAAGTTAATTCCCTTTTTATCTTATGTAAAAATCATTTTTTCATAAAAAATCTAGATTCTCCAAAATGGGCAAGATATAGGGAGATCTACGGACCTTCAAAAGTTTTGACAAAAAAGAAACGGACTTTCACGAACATTCCAATTCACAAAATTTTGTACTTAACAGGAAGTTCATATCGAACTGGCAGTTTGATAATCCCTAATATCAATATAGAAAGTATGTTAAGTCATAAATGGGCACACTGTACATTAGTAATACTGACCACCGGTTACAAAAGGGCTTATAACTTAAAAATTATAATAAACCAAGAAAAATTAAAATTATGTTTCTTCATAAAATTATTTTTGAGTTACAAAACCTTGATCTCACCGGTTGACAGTATTATTACAGTACACCATAAAATTAACAAAATACTAAATACGGATTTCAGGGCACCCAAAATTCGTAGATTTCTTGAAAAAGAAGGTAATCTTTTGGCATACCTTTTCGACGAACTCAGTGAGCTGGGTTTAAATCTAGAATTTTCAGTACCTGTAAACCGAAATAGGGAAAATATATTCTCTAAAAACAATGTAAAAATCGAGGATTTCCACAATCACGAAAATAATGAGTTATTTAATGAGTTAATTAACCTTTCTTGCATTGGGGCCTCCCACATGTTTTAAGTACTAACCTTCTGTTAGCTCCAAAAATGGACCATCAAGAGATCTGCCACGCACAAACTGCACAGCATTGGGTACACCCAAAATTTCAAAAACAGCCTCAATCAGCTCTTTTGACGGTTTCCTCTGACCAGACCCAACATTGCCTTAAAATTTTTTTTACATAAAACTGTCGTGCATAACGTAAAATCATTGTACATATTTCATAAATGGGCAATTAATTTTTAAATTAAGAATGAGCCCCAAAAAGAAGTCAAAATTAAACAAAACCAAAATCTGGGTTAGTCAACACTTTCAAGATCACCCCTGCAACAATGAAACTCACCAAGGTTCACAAACAAGCGTCCTTGCCCAACAGCTCCCCTCAGAGCCAGACCGCGGTAGGTAACCAAATGTTTTTCTTTTGAACCAGGAAATCTTATTCCAAAGGCTTTCTGACCCAACATTTTTAGGAAAAGAATTTTTAACGTCACCCATATATTTCTACCATGAGTTTCGACGAATCGTGACCTTTTATTAACAAAATGATTATTCCTTTAAATATTAATGCATTTGAAAGCTTAAAATAAAATTTAGTGGTAACTACCTTAACCGACATGCGGAACAATTTGGATCGAAATCGCCGAAGACGGGCAAATGCGAACATACAGCTCCACGGAACGACACCGACAAATCATGAACCCGAAGCTGTTGCACATAATCGAAAAAAGGATCCCGAGCAGAATACATATTCGAACCAACAGAAAAAACAAATTGTGAAATCTGTTTTTCCCTCTCTCTCTGAGGTACGTCGATAGCCAAAATTTGGATTTCCTCCAATAATAATATGTAATCAAAAGTGCCATTTTGCACTGGTACCTAATTAATATTTTATATAAAAATTTTTTTTATTTTTTGTTGAAAAAATTTTTTTTGCGCGAAGTTGCGGGATTCGTCCTAACTAAGTAGTCTCATTTGGAAAATCAGTCCGGTTACATGCTAATACACCCTCTTTTTAAGGGCAAGTTTCCATCTCGAATTTTATATGATTTTTTTTTCCAAATTTTCCCCAAATAAAATAAAAATATAAATTATGAAAATGAAATTTTTTTTTTGTTTTTTTTTAAAAAACTAACCGATATTGTGTTCTTGAAAATTCTACACCCAACAACGTCGGTACGAGAATTATGAATAATTTTATAATCTTCAGAAATGAAATTAACTGGCAGAAGCAAAGGCCGAAGCTCGCCATTGGCATTTTCCTGTGGAATTTCCAACCCCAATTCCTTGAATTGTAAATTTTCCAGCACACTGTCGATGGAATAAGGATGCTGCTCTACAGCCGTAGTCAAAACCTCTGCATCATTCACATGATTAGTAGAACACCAATAATGCGTTTTCCTAAAAATTTTTACATAAATTTAATTAAAATTAAAAAATCGATTAATTTTTTAGATATGACTGACACTAAGATTACCGGTCAGACCCCAGCCGGTATGATACTATTGCAAAAAATTACAAATAAATGGGGTTTGCTAATCTATTACGGTTTGGATTCGGCCTCAGAAATTCGAGATATTTTCAAGGCATCAGCGAATTTGTTGAAACCTTCTAATAGATCAAAAGACTTCGACTATGAGAAGTTAGCCCTGTTAAATGTTAAAAACCCAGAGCTACAAAGAGATTGGGTGATCGCCCGCGAAATTCTAGGAAAAATTTTCCGAGACGCCGAATTCTATGAGATAGAACAAACTCGAATAGAAAATGAAATTCAAGGAAATGTTTCTAAAATTTTATTCCCTAATAATTATAATCTCAGTCTGGGGGTTAAGTTTTTTTTCTCTTTTGAGAATTTACTTTTAAAAACTTTCGAGTAGATTTAAACGAGTATCGAGCCAACATACTTAGAAACATGTCAGAACTCCGAGAGGAATACCAAACAACCTGGGGTCAAATTTTGGACAGAGTTTCCCGAAAATAAGCCTCACTGTAATAAACTGACGCCAAAATAATTTTTTTGTCTCAAAATTTTGTTTTTTTTCCCAAAAATTTACTTTCTTTTCCCAAGTAGAATGAGTGAACTAATTAGCGAAAATGACGATAATTCGCTACTAGGATCTTCAGACGATGAAAGTCGGGACGCAGCTAAGTTACTGGAAACAGAAATTAAAAACTCAATGGAGTACGAGGAAACGGCTCGGGAAGTTAACGCCGTAAACCCTTTTGATATCTCGGCCATGCCAAAAATACGGTTACGTACCAAAAGTACAATCGAAAAAAGGGAGGTTGAGGAACCTAAGGAAACTGAGGAACCTAAGGAAATTGACCAATCGGAGCCGCTCGTAAAATATAGGGGCCAATCAGGAAGCAAGAAAAAGGGGTTAAGTCTGTCAGAACTTTTGAACAATAACGTAAAAACTGCGTCATCTGACAGACCAATGGATTTAAATACCATCGAGGGCCAGCGCGATTTAGCTGCAAAAAGGGATCGGGACCTAAAACAGAAGGCCAAGGCGGAATGTATCGAACGATTTAATTCGATCTCCCAGCATAAAATTCACTGGCCGGTAATTCATTTTTTTTTTCTCGGTTTTTCAACCTTTATTATTAAAATTTAGAATATCTGGCACTTCGCTAGCAGAGAGGCTGAAGTCATTCAGACCGTGGGGGAATACAAAGACCTATTGGAGGAAGTTATCAAGATTAATAATTTCTTATCCGATAATAATGTGAAATATGCATTACTATTCCCAGAATTGCTGGCAATTTTTCTAGGGATTTGCGAGAAATCCAGAGAAATTCATGCACGTGGGGCCCCAAGAATGGCCACTATATGGTTAAATTTCGCGGTAAATAATTTAAAAAACTTACGACATAGTTTCTCCCTTTTCTCTAACTATTTGTCAAAATTAACTTTAAAATTAAAAAGGTAATTCAATCGGACGATGGGCGCTGTAGCGAAATTATGTTAAAATTGGAATTGTCCGGGCCCCTCAAAGATCGGTAGGTTAAAAATCTTTTGTCCTATAAAATCGATTTTTTGTTGAGTCAACAAATACCTTCTCACGAACTCCGGTTCAAAATATTTTGCGAATTTAAAAATCAATATTTTCAGCGATATGCTGCATTTCCCCGTCACTCGCGAGGCAATTTTGGGCAAGGGATTAGAAACCCTAACAAATAAGCTTGCAGCAACCCGCCTGAATTTTAACGTGGATGTGCTAAATGATAGCTCTAATGTGGACGATCTGAGATCAGCAGGTGCAATGGCCATAGAGGCCAGAAAAGTAGTTGAAAATTTAGTAATGGGAAAAATAAGCAAAATTAGGGCAGTTTTGACTCAAAGCCCAATGAAGATTTTGAAAAGTCTCGACTGTATGTCAAAAACTTTTCAAACTCAACAAATTTTAAAAATTATGGAGGAAGATAATGAGCCTATCGTCTTATTGGATGAACAAGGAGCTATGGCCGCAGTAAAGCTCGGAGATGAGGGTGAAATAGTCAGCGCGACTAAACCAACTTGGCTAGATAGCATCACGCTTTTTAGGTAATTTTTTTTACTTTTTGAAACAAAATAGTTCAAACAATAATCGGCCCAAAAATTTTATTTTTTTCTCATGAAATAATTTAGTTAATTTTGAAATAATTCCAGGGCAAAAAATTTAAAATTATTACATTAGGGACAACCGCCAGTTAGCCTATGGAAACGAGTTCAAAAATGAGCGAATTGACCGTAATGCCTATAGACGAAAGAACCACTTCGCCAACCGGGCAAAACAAAACGAGGCCAACTACTCCAAGGCGGAATTTTTCCGTAATAAACAACGAAAATTGGATTAAGATAAGGTACAAATATTGTTATATTAACCATTAATCATCACTTAATGATGATCATAAAACGGAGGGGGGTTACGTAAATATAAATTTATACGGAATTAGGATTCCCTATTAATTCGTTCAATAATAGAACAATAATTTGGTCGCGATATCGCCGCCACTAAAACCTATTTAAACAACTGTTAACAACAGTTGGGATTACTCGGGCAAAAATCCGAAAGGTAAATAGGGAGAGGGTTACACGTAATTCTAAAATAATAAACTAATTCTTTTATTCAGTTTAGCGGTTTTGGTTTGGAAGAAATCTTTTCTACTTGGATTGGATTTGCTCTACAAGCAGTGTGGTCGATCAAAGAACTGGACGGAGCTGTAGGTCGATTGGTANAGCGGTTAAAATTCTACAGATACTTCCTGGGTCGAAAAGGGTCAATCTCGTACAATAGTGTACGATGAGTGCGTACAGGTTAAGCCTTATTTTAGTTTGAATTGTTATTTGGGGCCTCGAAACAAGTATTAATTATTTTTCAAATCACTTTTTAAGTTCAAGCAGGAAGGTTGAATAGGAAGAAATACCAGAAGATTGAAGGTTGCGGAAATTGTTTATGTCTCCAAGAGTTAAGAGGGTAATGCAGCATTACTAATGCAGGCTTGTGAAAGGTTACATCCCTGGCCGATTTCCAATCCCCTGACCCATCCAATCCTATCTATAAATTTGGGAATGGCCATTCCTGGGAATTCCATCACTTCTCCTCCCCATCCCACATCTATTTATCAATTTTAACCCCGATTTCATCCCATCCTCACTGATCCCTATCCTTTTTACAGGCCTGGGGTAATGTCTCGATGCAGAAAATTAACTGTACTCACTTTACATTTAACTGTAAAGGAGTTCGAGAAATTTTGTACTTATTCGTTCCTTTCCTTGCGCGGCATAATTAAAGTTGATTTTATATGTAATGAAGGCAAAAATGGCACCACCTCGAAGCTCCCCAGTCACCCTTTTGCGCCCTCTGGTGAGATAACTACACACCACAGAGCTGCCAAACTTTCACTTCTAGTTTTTCCTTCGCTATTATAGTTGTCAATGTTCAGCAATAAATTATTTTTGGGACACTACCTCCTTCAAAATATAAAATATATTTTACAAAATTAAAAACGATTCTCAGTCATATGATCCAAATCATTCCTTTCTTTTGCACATTTTTTAAGACATACTGTATGTATTGGCCGATTATCATAAATCTCATTCAGACTTGGCTCTGCAGAGCCATGAGTCATGGCCCATGACGTCCTCTGCGTTAGTTGCGACACAGGCAGAGTTAAATAAATATAAACTTATATTGTGAGCATCTGGATTTCATAAGATTACAAGACTTAAATTTACTCTAAGAAACTCGCCTTAAAAGTATATAAAATAATGTATCTAGGCCAACAAGGTCAAAAACCTTCCTTCGCCAGAATTTATTTAAATCCATCGTTCAATAATTCAGTTGTTAATACAAATTAACAACAAATAAAGTCTGAGAAAATATAAAGTATTTTCATTTTGACTACCAGGCTAACTTTGATCTGAAGAGTACTCGGCAGACTGGAGTCAATTTAACTTACGAAATTAATTAGTTGGTTTACTTTTTTCTGCTTATTATCGTTAGCTGAACCAGAATAAATCTACTTATAAAAATAATTTTTGCCTATTTTAGGGAAGATTTCAGTCCGAACTTTATTTTTTGAATTCGTAAAATGTTCAAAAAAATCAAAGCATTATGAAAATTTTCCGCATTTTTTGTCCAAAATTTTTTCTGATTGTTTTTTTTTAAATCTATGAATAAAAGCAAAAAAAATAGCCACTTTAACTTTTTTCATGCATGTCTACATATTTTCTGACTGCTGCTTGAAAAATCATAATATGTTTATTTGTCATTTTTGGTCGACTTTTTTAGAAAAATTATGAAAATTTTCCGCAAATCATGTCCAAAATTTTTTATTAGTGGTTTTTTGAACTCTCCATAAAAAATCAGGCAGAATCACATATTAAATGTTTTGGTATCTATAAAATATCCGTACGTCAAGTAATGAGTTGGTCGTGCGATTATCACTTCTAAACTATCGATGAAATTTTTAACACTCGGCTGTACACTCGATAAGTGCCATTTGACACTAAATTTTTACAAATTTTATGCTAGTAAAAAAATCCCAATGAAATTGCGGGTGTAATAGTCGCCATTTCTTTAGATAGTAAGAACATTTTAAATATAAAAACGCAATTGAAGGTCAATTTTTGTCTCAGAAAAAGTTGTTTTTCTCTACTTTTTGGCATGTTTGCATTTTTGACGCATTTTTCATCAAAAAAAACTTTCATTCAAGGAAAGCTTTTAATACGCAAGATAGGGAACCAGACTTTAAGCGCATTTACACCCACAAATGTTTAACTTAATTAATACGTCCTTCAAAAAAAAATCTATAGGTCGGGTTAGTTGGAAATGAATGTACAGTGGAAAGTGTTTTTTATATTTCACCAGATAATAGTTATGTTAAGAATTAAAAGATTCGCAAGAATGAACACTTTTATTGAAGAAAAATATAAAAAATAATAAATTTTCAACATTTTTTTTTCTTCATATATCGCTCGAAAAAATGTACATCTGCCGATGAGCACCCCCTTAAGGTCGTTACGCGCTGTTTGGGACATGATTTAAGAAACTTCTGGATGAAGCTAAATACAATTAATTGCCTATAATTGGCGAACTAAAAATTCTGACTTTCTGGAAATTTTCGGTAATTTAATTTTTTGAAATTTTGAGTTTTGGTTTTGATTTAACGTTATATATTGCCTATCAGCATAAGTTATTGATTCATGATGAATTTATTTCTTTGCAACTTTTCTCAAAATATTGACAAATAGTACTCAAAATTTGAGCGTAGCGAAAATTTTGAGAAAGCACAATTGTGTTATATATTCAGTTTGAACGCCGAATTATTTTCAGTCGCGAATAGTAAACTATATATTTGACGTTTGTTATGAGTTTTTAAATCCAATCACGAAGCCAATTAAATTAAAAGACTCTGATCAGGCGAGCAACGCGTTGAACCCCTGTCTAGTTTTTTTCTCTGAATTCTTTCCTTTAAAAAGTAAAAATTAAATAAATTGAAATTAGGTGGCGTGGTTTAATACACGTTTTAAAGTCTCAGAGTCTTATTGAGTTCCTAGTTTGACTGTACTTTCATTGATATTATGCATTCAATAGTTGAAAAATCAACAAGTTTGTTCCTATTTTGTATCGAATAAACTGTTTTGTGTGAGTAACACCAACTTCACAGCAATAAAAGTGGGAATACAATAAGCTCAAATCAAATTGCACAAAACTTTTTTTTACCCGAATTTTATAATTCTGAATAAATTGATGACTTACAAAAAATAAATATTGCTAGACAAAAAAAGAGGTATGGCGCGTAGAATTGCAAAAGGGATTAAGCTGAGAATGAAACAAATAGTTTCGGAAACTAATTTCTATTTTATCACAAACCACAAAAAGCACAAGGTTTCCGTACAAGATCACCTTATACAGATATGACTAGGTTAGTAAGGAGAAAATTGAAACGACGATATTGCCAAGAATAACAATTAAATAACGATTAAGCAAGAAAAGCACTTTAATAAAAAGTACTGAAAATCACCAAAAATTTAAAACTGTTTTCAAGTTATTTTTCAGATTTTTTTCAAAAATATTGAATAAATTGGCAGTTCAAAATTTTGGAACGTTCTATGTTATTTTTTTTATTTTTTAATAAACGATACATTTTTGCACGTATGATTTATGTTCATATCCAAAAATTCGATTTTCATAAAATTATCGACTTTTCAATTCTTCAATTTTTGGTTTCGATTTCATAATGTTCATCGACGAAATCATTTTGTCCCACGTGAACTAAAGAGCTAATGTCACACTCTGCGCTTTGGAAATGTGACTCAAGATTCGAAAAATCTGCAAATTTCGCAAATATAGTATTTAAGATTTTTTGACAATTATAAGTAGAATCAAGTTTTTATTTCAATTGAAATAGTAGAACTCACATTCATGAAATAAATTCGTGAGAATCAAGAAAAAGGACGCAAACTTAATAAAATAAGCTATAAATTAATAATCAAGAAACGAACCGGCGAAAATTCACGCAGCTCATTGTTATTAATGTTTGGAGCCAGTTTTAGTTCTTTCTGTGCCAATTTACCCAGAAAAATTTCGAAAAAAAAGTATGCCCTGTAATCATCATTTTCGAAAAAAAGATTTAATAATGATTTGTTCAAAATCCTTTCATTAATTTGAATATGCCAACCTAAAAAGATAGCAATTAAAAACATTTTTCCGTTTGAACACTTCCTGGTCGTAAATTTCAAAAATTTTCGCGACAGATCATTTGAAGCAGAAGTTTCCAAGAACACATCAAAACATCAAACTATCGTTGGCTAAAGATTTTTATTTAGTTTTGTGGTAAAGAATATGTTTTTGAAAAACGAGCAAACTAAGTTTAAAACTTGAATTTAAAACGACTACTTCAAACGTTTGCCGAAATTTCCACCCAAATTCATCTTGATGTACCGCTTAATCTCCGAAGTCATGTTTTTTTTAAATTTTGGTCGTTTCTTCAAAAGAGTACTTGGAGTGTAAAGATTTATGGTAACACACACATCGATACAACATTTGATTTTCGTATTGTGATGCTGAGGAAAAATTGCTGTTAATTACAAAATCGGGCGCAAGTGTGGACATTTCTTGAGTCCAGTGGAATAGACTGATAAATTATAAACAGTGTTAAGAGGAAGATATCACACGTATGTTTAGATTAGGATCATTAACTTTTGTAGAACAGAATTGTTCTCATCAAGCGATGTCAGATTTAAGATTTACTATATAATGATGGTCGAAAGGTCAAAATCTATAAATGGTCACTAAGATTTATATCGATGAAAAAGAAAAGAATTCGAAATATATAAAATGTATCACAGAGTTCTGATGAACACGAGATCTATAAATTTCAAAATATTTAATCTGGTATATCAAACACTAAAGTTAGAAAAATAATTGAAAAATTAAATACGAAATATATTTAAAGTACAAAAAAACAGAATAACCAATTCAGAACACCGTTTTTATTTAATTTGCTCTGGACATATAATATCTTACAACGAACACAAGATATCAGGTAAAAATTTCTAAGCAAAAGCTTAGGAAATTTACAATGAAACTACTTTACTATGAAAGACTTTGGTATGATACACACCAGAAAAAAACGAGTCGCTAATTGTATTCTAGTTCTCACACGGCTTTTTGACATTTTGAAGTGCATCAAATTAAGGAATATTTTCTATATTTATTTTTTTATAGGTTAGCACAGATATATAGGAAACATTACACGTGAGGGAGACTACCATAGAGTAAAGAAACGCGGTCGGCTTATGATCTCACTAGGGAAGCAACAAACGAGTTGAGGAAAATATGGGGCTCCGCTTGAGGATGCGCAATTCATATTTGGAAGCTTTAGAAAAAATATATGCAAATAACTAATGAAAAAATTGATAACAAATCAATTGATGGAGATAGGTAACCTTATTTTCTAGTACTTCGTTGAAAATGAGACACCTCTCACTGAGTTAAACATAACATTTAATTGAAATCTATGAAGGCGATAGATTGTATAGTATTTAAGATGAGTCTCCATAATACAAATAAGTAATTTAACTGGGTGAGGCCAACTTCATTAAGATGTTGATACAACAGCGTAAATATAGAAAAAAAATAGGAATTATTGACTGATATCCAGGATTTTTTCCAGAAACTTCCACTTGAAGAAATATGGACTATCTAACTAAAAGAGCCCACATTATATGAGTCATCTCACACACATTCTATGATAAAATCTGTTATTAAAACTGTTGAAGGGGGTTAATAGCTATTCGAGAAGCGCACGAGCGCAGCAGACTAGAGATAAATTTATATTCACCAGCTTTCTAGAGTATTATAATAGTCTTTATGTTTTATCTTCCGGGAGATACTGTTTCACTTAGATATATGCGATGTTAGCCTGAACAAGAATAAACCCGATGCCACCAAATACTTTTGAGAAAATAAAAGAAATAGTATACTTGTTTTGTCACTATATATAAGAGAAAGAAGATTTGAGATCCGAAAACTTATGATTAAAATTGTTGAAATTCGTGAAAATTTTCAAAAAAAAAATCAAGAAGCATTAATGAAGAAACACTTTTACCGACATTCTATAATAGAGTCTCAATAATTTTTTCTTAAATAATGATATATTATTAATATCTCTCGAAAGAAACAAAAAATCTGTATAAAAATATAGACACCATATACACTTATACATATAGCAGTGTCTAACCTACTTTCTTGACAGAGTCCGTGTATTCAGAAAATAATCATAAGAATTCTATCTCTTTTGAGTCTTCTTGTTCGAATTATTATGTGATAATATTATGACATAAAATTTCTCAGCAAAAATCGTGTCTCAGAAAATTTGATATCATTTCATGTGTTTTCGGATATAATCTCTCAATTGACAAATATCACGCGTAGAATAAAAAATGTGTTATTTAGAGAACAGCCTGTAATTTCTTGTGAGCGAATCTATAAATATCCGTATTTCATACTAACTGAGTTGGTCGCGTCGATTCTTCGTCACTATCATATCGCAGAGTATAAACTGTTAAATTAACACGTTTCACAGCTGTACACTCAAATCGAGTTTTTGCATTTTGGTCTATCGAGTAATTTCGTATAAGAAATATATATAGCACAAAGCTAAAAATAAAGGTTCAAACTATAATTATTTCGGATGCAGTATGTATTTAATAGCTGACAATTTTTTTCTGCAGATTATTAAATAAAAACCATGTTGTGTTGTTGCGAGATTTGTAATCTAAAACGCAATTTGAAGGTACAACTTTTTTATCTATCATTCTACACCAAGAAGATTAGCAAATCGCGTGTATATTTAACTACTGACATATTATTGCCATGTTTTTGCGACCAGTTATATACAGTTGAAAAACAAAACTAATTCATATATAGTACACCAAGGAGGAAAAATATTTTTTTAATACGTTCAACATAGAAAACCGCGGACTTTTAGCGTCACATTTACACACGCGACCAATATGTTCAGAAGATTATAATTAATAATTGTACCCGTTCTAATAAAAAGTCTATGTCGGGTTAGAGATTGGAGTAAAATCGGAGTTTATCCAAAAGGTGAAAAGTGTATTTTAAATAATTTTTAAACAGATAGATATAAGTGTAGACATCAAGAACAATAGAAAACATCACTAATATACGTATTTGCGAAGAATGGACACTTCGATAAATAGAAGATATAAAAAAAGACTCAAAATCAAATAAATATTCAACAGTTGGAGGCAACCAAAAAAATATCTAATTCAATTCTCTGGCCCACGACTGCAAAAGGATTAGCGACATGCTCTTAATAATCTCTCCTAATGAATATTTCCAGAGTATGTATAGTGATTTTGAAACGACGAGAGGGAGGCGTTTATAAATATAATTGACACTTGACGCCGAAAAGGAGGGATCGCTCCGTAAATGCGCGATAAAGCGTGTGCTTAATAACCAAAATTATAAAACACAATACATAAATTACAAAGACATAAATAGTAAAAAATAACACATATATAATGAATTTGTAATATTTCCGATGTTCCTCAACTGGCGATCAAGAGATCACTGTAAGCTGCGCGACTTAATATAACTGCTTTACTTAATTTTCTATATTGCGCACACACATCAATACTAGTTGCACTTCGTAGAATAGGTGTTGTACGTATGAATGAAATAGTACAATGGGATGCTCTGCTAAACTATATGTATATCTCAGCCAAAAGATTGATCGGATGTTGATGTATCTACTCTAATGCTATATTTGCGGAGCAAAGACAAGCAATTAAGACAACATTATGTGGATTACGAAACACAACGCATTATAGAGATGACGATATTAAAAAAAGACGCATGTTGGTAAGTATTGTAGAGGCTCTGCAGGTTGGGTAACAGGAATATTTAAATAAGTAAACGAAAATCGTAAAATTCTCCGGGCACAAAACTGTCGAGACAGGTAGAGTGGAGCGATATATTTTCAATTAGAAAATCGTTTCGCTTCGGGATACGTTACGTATCGTTGAACCGAGGAAACTGAAAAAATAGGAAATTGCGAAGACAACACTGCGAACACAAGTTAAAGCATTGAAATACAGTTATGCCTGATTAGATAACCCGGTGAAGTTTTTCTACCAATGAGGGAGCTTAAAATTAAAAAATATTCACTTCTACACAGACATAAATCAATTTCGGATGCTAAATATATATTATAAATCACTACATAGAACAAATCTTTATGAAAATATAAAAATTGACATGTCAGATAGTTTTTGCGGCGTCTGATAAAAGCCGAGTTTACAAAATAAATCTCATCAATATATGTATTATGAGTCTCTTCTGTGATGAGCCTTTTAGTGAAACAAACATTTCAATTATCCTATTAAATGAATATGCCTTCAAATAGTAAGAGTATGAGGGTATATAGGGATAATATTTATCACACATTCAAGGGTATTTTTTCCTAAAATAATTAAGCCGCGGTATAAACTATTTATTTTCTGATACAACACATAATTTGAATAGACGAAAACTAACTTTAATTATATTTAGGCTTTTAATAAATATAATTATAATTATAAACACAACGTAATATCGTTACACGTTGTCTGGAAAAAAGCAATAACGCTTAAAGCCAGTAAGAGCGTCAAGCACAAATACGTAACAGGGTCTGTACATTATTCAGATTACGAAAGTAGCGAGCTTATTTTTTCGCCTTTTTTTGAACAACTCCTTCGGGTGAAAGTTTTTTTTTAAAAAAAAAGAGGCGACAAAGTATTTTTACTTCAACGTTTTCGAATAGTTCTAAAAATTCACCGTGTTAGAAATTAACATATATGTGATTTTAAAATAACACTGTTACAAGCTTTTCAACTTTCTAATTTTGTTTGGGAAATAATCTAGTCAGTGAAATGTTTTTGATGTCGTCGCTAAAGTAAGCCTTATGACAATGTTAAAAAACTCAGGCCAGAGCCAATAATTCATAACTTGTTAATATAAGGGGGTATGTGTCTGCAAAATAATTAGGCTAAAATCTATATAGTATAAAACATCCCAAAAAATCGATTTAGTGTAGCTCGTGCATTTTCTATCACGGGTCTCTCTCACTAAATGGGCGGCAAGTCGAAAACGGCAGGTTTATTTTCTCTTATTAAATACCATCAAACTTTTTTTTCAACGAAGGATTTCACGCGATACGTGTTTTCTTCGACAATAAATCGTTCTCAATTTTAGCATTTTATTCAACATGTATTTATATTTGATGAATGAAAAGGATAAATATAATGATAATAAAAAATTAAAGGAACAATCCCGATGATACCATTTCCAAGGTAATAATTGTCAGAATGGGTCTTTTTTTGGGCGCCTTGATTTGATTATAGTGAACCGATTTAATTAAGAGATAATAGTACCTCCGCTCCGATTGCGCCATCTAGTGAGAACCAAGCTATATTAAGCTACGGAGACTATCACCGCATCGTTTTTTGAGGCCTGGTTTAGTACACATATCCAAGATTTTCAGCTAACTTTTTGCCCAGACACTACCTTCATATAATTTCTATATAAAAATGCACATCACAATTATAATCATCTTATTATCAACCAGTCTTGAATTGAATCAACATATAAATAGTATCTTTATCTCCTTCTAGCATATTTACAAATATCCTACAATTGCAGAAAGCATTAAACGACCTTTCTGGCCAACTCCTGAACATATTTGAAGATGAAAATGCAAGAATACTGATAGGGTTTGGCCACGAAGATCAGGAACTCTGCAATAAGTCTCTTAGCCATATTTTATTGTAAACTTATAGACGGGTTAAAAGACGCTACGCTCTCACTCTTTTTATCATGGATAACATCAATCGTCAAAGGCGACAGATCCGATATAAAAAACAAGTGAAAATCCTCGCACAATGAGATTGGTCTGATCCTTCAAAATCGGATCAATAAATCGGGCTATTCTGGATCCAGGTTTTTCGATTGGCCTGATAGTATCCCGCATTGTTGCCGTCAATCTCAAATAGCCAGGCATTCTCTTCGGAAGCTTCACTACATACTACATTAGTAACTAGGAGAAAACTGAATAAAAATTCATCAAAAATTGAATCCTTATCACATTGCCTCTCTATGATTATTTAATTTTTTTTAAACTAAACTGTTTTTATTTCTTATTTTACAAATGAACCGTATTTTATGAAAACTTTCAATACCTTGCCATTTGTTTTATGTGCTACATGCGTAGTGAACTGCACAAACCTAACGCTAACCTCGACAAAAACCTACGCACTGCAACATACAAATTTCCTTCCAGCCGTCGGCGTATCGTGAAGGCAAACGATAGCGTTTTTCCAAGAAACCCATCCGGCGGATAGAATGAAAATTTTTTACGAAAAACTTCATCCTTTATAGTATACTCGCCTCCCTGCTGAGCTAGTTTGTTGACACTGCTTTACAATAACATAAATTGTACTAACTTACTTCATTGCTATCTAGTAAATTCAATGTTTAAAGGTTTACTGACGTAAAACGCCACTAATAACAACATCGATTGGGTCACCGGCCATTTTGAGCCATTTTTAGCAAGCATTCAGGGAATTCAGTTTGAATCGCCCACAATTTTTATGCTCTCAAGGATAGCGGGCAAGTGCTCCAATCAACTGTTGTGCAACATTCTAACGTTGAGACCTAATTGCACAAAATGAACCTTATGAATAGATTGTTTGTCAAAAATTGATTCATTTTTGTGTCTCTAATTTTTGTTTATTTCAAGAGTAATCATCGCTCATAATAAAGCATTGAAGTTTTTATCATGAAACACACAATCAAGTGAGTCAAATTGTTGGCACACAAGTGACGCATTAGTTATAAGACTAGAATGTTTGAAATTCAGCTTTATTTAAAAAAATATATTAAATTCCCTTTTATCAAAATATGTTGGTTTTAAGCATATTTTATACAAACCTTCATATTTCATTTGGTATTTGAACACAACGCACTTAACCACGTGGTGAGTTTTTGAGAAAGTCTGCCGTGAGATAGAAGTAGAGTTGATAAATTTCCAACTTGTTATACATGTATAGCTGTGAAAACTTTTGGAATTCCGTTTCTAATGTAAGTAATCGAAAATCTGGAATTCTTAACGAAAATTTAAACAAATAAAATATCGAATAAATAAAATTTCCTGAGAATTTCGAGGTGGCAAGATTCAATTTTGACCAAGATTCTCAATTTAATCGAATTCTGCTCAAATATGAGTCAAATTAAATCGAAATTTTCAAAGGTCTAGGGGTTAATAAACGAAATTAAAAGAAGAATTACCCATAACTTTCCCTACAACTTCCAAAATATCATTGAACATGTAGATTAAAAGATGGAAGCTCTAATTTGGAACCTGATTTTATGAAACCAGCTAGGTGAAACATTCTTGGTCTCCCGGTCGGACTGCAGCTAGAAAGATTATTTTAATTACATCATAACTTTAAAAGTAGTTAAGGGGGTATCACGATAGTGCTGCAAGATTGGTTAACATTTTTTAGGCGATTTATGAATAGAAAAAAAAATGTGAAAAGATTTTTTTTTATTTGTTTATTTTAATAAAAGTGTCCATTCTGCAACCGTTATAGAATCACATTATTTCTAAACGTATCTATTATTGAAGATATACTAAAAAAGCACTTCTATGCAATCCATGTTCCAACTGACAATTCGAACGATTTTTTTAAAGGCGATTATTATACTATTTTAGACATTGTCGGGGTAATGCAGCTAATAGTGAGAAGTCTTGATTTCGTTGCACATGAAAAAATTTTGATATGAAAAGTTTTTTTTACCCATGAAAAATATGAAAGGCAAAAAGTAGAAACACTTTTTAGAACAAGATAAATTGAACCTTCAATTGAGTTCAATGATATGAACAAAAATGTTCCTAAATTTTTAAAGTTAAGTGCGCTAATTACACCACATTTATTGGATTTTGGACCACTAAATTATTTCAAAATCATATGCCAAATGGCACTAAACTCGTGTACCACAAGCAGTTGATATTCATAGTATTTCAGAATCGATGTTATTGACCTTAATTGAAAATACGGGAGAACTCAAATAGATACCAGAAAATCAAATGATTCGGCATGAATTTTTTATGGAGAATTCAAAAAACCACTAATAAAAAATTTTGGACTGATTTGCGAAAATTTTCAATAATTTTTCTAAAAAAGTCGACAAAAAATGACAAATAAACATTTATGATTTTTCAAACGAGGCAGTCAGAAAATATGTAGACATGCATGAAAAAATTAAAGTGGCTATTTTTTTAGTTTTATTCAAATTTAGAAAAAAAAACGATCAAAAAAATTTTTGGTGAAAAAAGCGGTGAAATTTTATAAATAGTTTGAATTTTTTTTGAAAATTTTACGATTTCAAAAAATAAAGTCTCGAACTCAAAGTTCTTTCTAAAATAATCAAATGAAACAATTTAATGAAGCCTGATACACATTATTCGGTTCAGCTAAACATAAAAGCCATAAAAAAAAACATGACTTAGTTATGTTTCGTAAGTTAAATTGACGCCAGTCTGCCACATCGCTGCACCCCTTAACCCTTGTTGACAGCACAAAATAAATATATAGCTAGGAGTCACTAGTAGTGAACTCGCAGTGTCGAGATTTTGTAACGATAATGGGTAAAACATCGTTAAGATTTTTGAATCATCATTTCGTGATGAATCATTTTTGTCATACCCATGCAGTAAATGTTCAGTTAAAAATTAACGCTTATTAATATTATCATTTTCAATATGCGAACGTATTTCGTTTATCTTATAGCAATTAACATTATGAGTTTTTAAGCAGAAAAAGTACACAAAAAGTCAAGTTCAGCGCAGATCTAGAATTTTACGAAAACTAACATTGAAAACTGCATATTTCAAAGAAAAAATTTTGCCCAAGATTCAAAAAAAGTTGAGGAAAAACTCCGGGCTGTTTTTTTGGATGTTTAATTGGTCTCAACATTTCGTATATAGAGATGGCTTCAGCGAAGACGATCCCAAAACTCCGTAGTTTTTCTTATTAATAGGAATATGTTGATTTGTAAAAATTCATATATTCTTGTCTGTAAATTAGTTAATTCAATAGGAGAAGGAGATTTTTAAATTCTTCCATAAATTGTTTTGCGACAATTGGTAAGTTTGACAGTTTGAAAGTATGTTCAAGACACCTAATGATGTAGAAGCTTGTGGTGTTCTGACCCGTTTGTCATTCACTACAAGAGTGAGCCTTATATGCGTAATGACAATAAACATGAATTTTGTATACGCAATTGATATGTGAAAAGTTCTGAAAGGGCTTAAATGTGGTGCGAATAGATTTGCGGAAATTATCTGCTACGCATAGAAAGGTGTATACATATGTCAGGCCTTATTTTTTGTCATTTTTTAATTATTGTTTTGCATAAAAAATCACCCGGTTGAATTATAGTCTAGACAAAAAAGTATGAAAAGTTTCTCTCGAGAGTTTCTTATCAATTTCTTTAAGATTTTTAAATGTTTGTTCAATCGAAACTCAGATGGTAACTGTTCAAATAAATTATACGTAGGTCCGCAAAGCTTCTTCAAACTGTTCGTACGGAACAACCAATCACGGTACGATGAAGTGTGTGAAAATATATATTTTGTATTTTAATGGAGGAAATGTCATTTTGATAATGTTGTAGAAGACCTTTTTATTAATTTTAGTCTCATTTAAATTCAGACGATCCAAAGAGGGAAGTTAAAATAATGGTCAAAAAAAAGCTGCATGAGTGAACATATACCGGAATAAGGTTTATTCATCAAGCCGTATATAATCTTTACCGTATTAAACATCCTTTTGACCAACGGAACTCCATCTCAAAAAACGTTTACTATCTCTATAGCGCGTGTTCAATCCCACTAATGTTCTAGTGATTGTTGATATGATTATATCATCTATTATGGCAAGGATGCTTGATAATGGGACCGCTAAATTTGATCGGTGTTAATCACTCAGCCAATCACTTAAACAACATAGTGGGATTCAACACGTCGCTATAAAGATAGTAAACGTGTTTGAATGGAGTTCCGTTGGAAAAGATCCCCTTTATCACATGTTTTTCCATTCTTGGCCTTCTAACTTAAAAACACACTACGTTCTGCTAACAGCGCGAGAATGGGAAGCAAAAGTTGTTGTATAAAGGGAGTTTATGGGCAGTGCAATCTGCAAAAATACGAAATTTCGAAGATTACTTTCGTATCTGACTAACCAATGAAGTCGAAAAGAGCGCAATAACAGCCTATGCTAGGTGTGCCACCCAACGACTGGAACTAAGTTCACACGAGGCGGTGTAATTTGATGAATAGTAATATACATTTTTTGTCGGATCAAACGGCATCTTTTGTCTCACTTTTACGTTTTGTTTTCTGCGAAAAAATCGAGGTTGGAGCCAAAAAATCAAAAATTTTGAAATTGTTTATCGTTTTACAAAAAGTGTGTTAATTTAAGTTTAGAAGTGGCGTTGAACCAAAAACTGATCGATTTGTGCGATTTGTTTTAAATAAGTTAATACGGAAGAAACGCGAAAAAGTCGCTTTTAGTTTGATCACGTGATGACCCAAAAAAAATGTTCATATTTTTTTGCTATTGTTACATATGATGATTAAACTGCCAAGAAATTTCAGAACAATCCACCCTATTCATTTTATTAGCGATATTAGACGATGGAGCACCTACTATCCAGCGAACATAAATATAGATGTGTCTTGAAATTTCTAAGAATTATTAGACCACTTTAACTGAAGAAGATACGCAGATCATTAAAATAATATCTGGAACAATTGAAAATAATAAGCAAACAGTTAAAGAAAAATACGAAGAAGAAATAAAAGATAATTGATGAACAAGATTTGAGATCAAAAAATACAAAGACTGCCGGGCAGTCCAAAACGTTCAAACTCTCGAGGAACCACTTATTTTCTTGGTTCATCAAAAAGTCAAAAAGAGGTGTCCAAGTTACAGGAAAAATAAGTGGATTCATATAAGAAAATAGCTATAGAGAATAAACTAAGCAATAAAAGAATACACTGCGAACAGAATAAATTAAACTACAGCGGAGTGCGGCGTAAGTGTAGAAAAATTTTCGCCAAAAACTCCTAACATAGCGAATTCTAACAGACGCGTACTTTCTAACTATACGCGTACTTTGGGAAAATGTGCTTGATGGTCAATTTGACAAATATCTAGAGTTTAAAATTGCGTTAAATGATGGTCAGAGTAAAGAATTTGGTGATTTTAAAGTAATTTTTTTCGTACAATCTCTATGATGTAAAATTTGATTTTTGAAAAGAAATGAAATAAAGTTAATTTTAAAATAAACCATGATTCAAAAAGATTATCCGAAAATCGTTAAAATGTCAGGAATACAATGAAAAATTTTATGAAAAAAATAGCCACAGTAAAGTCACTCTCAGAAAACCATAATACTAATATTTTTATCTGAATAACTATTGCCCATTATTCAGCTACCCGGACATGCTGTCGGAGACTTGAAAACATGTTTTCAACGCATTGAAATACCGACACTAATTGTCAATCCGAACATTTTAAAAAAGTGTATTTTTCATTGTCGCGCCGGACAAGAGAATCTTGGTCGAAAATCTGGTTTAAAACGCCTATCTTGCCAGGAACGTTCGAATAAAAGCCCTATCTTTTGCCTGTAACTAACGCCGCAACGCCAGGAACGAATAAATTATTTTTCAATGCGTAGGTTTGAGCGGAGGCTACGTAGGTTTTGCGTGGGAATCTAACTATACGCGTTAAACATACGCCGGCACGCCGCTGTTTATACATCGAGCTAAAACGTCAAACTTTTAAGAAGCTCAATGAAATCGTTCGTTTTGTTCAATTCAAGTGAAATTAATTTCACGTAATGAAACATGTTATACCTATTCAAAAAGCTTTTAACGGAAAGAAAACGACAAACTTAAGGTTTATTCTTTGGAGGCACTTCTAGTTAAATTGCTGAGATGGCCTAACGAAAAGAAACTAATATTCTTCTTTTTTCGACAATCAGCACTTTTTGAAATGCTTGCCTGGTCATTTGGCTTGAAAATTATTCTTGAATTTATTTCGAAACTTCAAGCCAAAACATAAGGCAATTCAAAAATTGTGTTTTTGAACACTTTCCTGGTGTAAAGTTTGTGAATTTTTTTTCGCATTATTTAATTAATGATTCCTAAAAGAAATAAAAAAAATCACACGAGTAGGAAAAATTTTTGCTGTCGGGCCTCTTAGCCAAAAGGACACCCTAATGTCACGAGTCAAGCAAATAAGTTCAATTTTGCCACCCGAAACCAGCGTTTTTTGCAACTCACTTTGCGGAATAAAAATATACGCATATTATATACTTGATAAAGGATTTATTTGAATTTGCAATGTGCCAAGTGAGCTTTTCTTCTAAAGGTTAATTTAAGAGTTTAATTAAAGTGCAATCTTGTGTAAATTTACATAAAATGAAATAATCTCCAAAGGTTAATAAAAAGTGGAATCAAACTGCATCCATGAAGTTTGGGAACTTTCCTTCCCACCAGTGGCTGACGTCATCAAAGCAGAAACATAATTATCATATCCGAATTCGAAAAGTAGAAATCATGATCTCGTTGAAATTATCTCACTCTTTTTAATTTGCAAGAGTGAAGTGAGTCTAAAGAAAATAAAGATGTAACCTGATCTGGATTAGATTGGGGCGTAATTTATATTTACAACAAGAAAGTAATTTGAGCTGAAAATTTCTAAAAAGCGCATTTCCAGAGCATTTCTCCAGAAAGGATAATTTGAGAGGTAATTAAAGTTCAATCTTTTTGGGTAATCTATCTATCTATATTATATTATATTATATCTCTCTATATATATAATTATGTAGAATTTAAAACTGCCCATCAAAACTTTAAACTCTCACCTCCAAGTGAGTTGAGATTACCAAGTTCAAAAAACTTATTATTAAAAAGGTGCGGTTAAGTGAATATTAATATTAATCAATGTTATATTAATTCTGTAATTTTATTTATTTTAATTTCTGTTTAGGTAGGTGAACCTTACCACCTGTAGAGCCTCGCATCTCTCACACATTACGAACAGTATTTTCTGAAACATCCCAGATTTTCAATATAAGTAAAAAAATTAATATTAATTAAAAAAGCGTTCGAAACTGAAATATCCGACAATTAAGATAATCTCGACAGTTGGTATCACCAGTTTTTCTTTTCCGCATTTCAGCCAATGAAGCACACAATTTTCTTTTTGACCAATACAAAGCTCGAAGATATTCTAACTACGACCGCAAAAAGTGGAGGCCTAGTGATAGACTTTCTATATTACTCAAGTTTCAGTTGCCTGCAAAAAATTAAGAACAATTCAACATTGCTATTACATAATTATGTAGATAAGCACTATAAGTTGACGCAGCAAAACACGCCACAAGGTGCTCAGATCCAATTTGCTACTCAAAAAACGTTGTTAACTGATTTTCAGCTTGAACAACATGGTTATAGAAAAATAATTTCCAGCGAACTTCCATTTCGGACCTGCAAGCCCATAAATCGCAATTAAAACTATGACAATTATTGTCATTTCTTTATATCGGACTCAGGTTAAAAACCCCACAAGTGAATCGGGGAGATACCAAAAAGTTGTAT
>SCLH01001919.1:188303-198313 GCA_004367855.1 Oikopleura vanhoeffeni | reverse complement strand
AACAACACCCAAAAGGGGGAAAAGAAGAAAGGGAATCTTGCGGGGCGGCCATTTTTAAAAAATTAACATTGAAATTTTAATCAAAGGCTAAAGGCTAAAAATTGAAATATTGAAAAAAGGAGAAAAAAAACTTAACAATTATAATATTGAAATACTTTCATTTAGGTCACTTTTTTTCGGTTGCTCCACCATGATTTTCGACTGGAAGAACTAGACAAGATAGCGACAAATAGTTTTCTGCACGTGAAACTTGGACAAAATATGCGGTAGAAAATTTTTTTTGCTTCCTAGGTTGATCACGTGAACGCCGGAAATCAGTCATCGAAATTGCTCAAAATGACCGAAAAAACCGGTTTTTTTTTGCAGAATTACCGGTGAACGGATCATCGAAAAAATCCTGCATTTCAAATCGGTATTAGATTAAATGCACAAAACCGTTTGTCGCTATCTAGTCTAGTTCTCTCAGAACAGATACCGCTTAGTGGAGCAACCTAAAAAAAAGCGACCTTAGTGTAAACTTTTTGCTGTGATTATTATTCTTCGTAATTTGAGACTATCCTATGGCTAGAATTTAATAAATAAATTATTTTTGCAAGCAATTCCGATATTCTAGAACTAGTTATCGATAGTAAAAAACAATTTTTTTGCTTGCCAATAAATTTCTTATGTGCTGAATGGTCGGATACAACAAAAATAATACCGAATTTGAGACGTGGTCGAAAATAACTACTGCATCCCCAATCCCTTAAAGAGGGCCACCCATAAATGAATAAGCGTAGGTTCTGCTCATATTTTGTGTCTATAGACTATAGACCAAACACTATAGATGCTATGGAAATATTTTGCTCAACATTTTATTACTAATTTAGGTAATACGTTCAAATTGTAGCTCTTGAAAGAAAATATCCGATCAGTACAAAAATTGTTTTTAAAAATTTCAGCTATGCTTTTCAAGCAATTTCAAAAAAGTTTTTTGCATTTTTGAGAGTACTGACAATTTTAAAAAAATTTTGTACTGAACGTTTCATTCTTTCAAGAGCTACAATTTAAATATAATCAAAAAGTTTTAACTAAAAGACGTTTTGCCGTTCCTACCTAATTATAGACCTACAGTAAAAATCAACTAGGATAATTTCTGGGATTCGGTAGAGTAGACAATATTGATCGTATCCTGATGCTTATTGTGTATCTCTAGTCATTTTATTTTAATTTAACCCCAAGTGATCAAAACAACCAATTTGGGAGGCTCACTAAAAGCCTAGTAGACTCTCCTACTAGAGCCGTTTTTTAATGGGGTCTCGAAAAATTTATCTAAATTTCCGATTTTTTCTAAAATTTTACAAAAATATCTGAAGAAAAACAATGAAAAATTGAACTTGAGCATCTTCAGGGCGAGATTGAGAGCTTCAATGTGTTTATTGCAAAAATTTTTAACTCCCTAAAAATCGACTTTCTTGAAAAATCTCAGAACAAAAAATCTTATGAGTCAAAAACTCGGTAGAAAATTCTTCACAAATAGGGTTATCAAAAGCTATTACACAGTATAATTTATACTGGAAGCTTGGATATCGTCGATATCATATCGACGACCACTCCTGAAAGTTCAAAACTGTATAAACGGTGCATACTTTTTCATCACATGTAGTTTTTGATTGACTTTCGATTTGGCAATCGTAGGCGTGAGAACACCATGTATTTTGGCACATAATGGTCGTTGTTTCTTCGCCGTTTTTCGTCCATCGTGTGCTGTTTCACACAGGTTTTGCATTTTTGTAACTGGAACAGCGTCATTTTTGAGAATTTTAACTGGGCCAGGTACTACATTAGGATCTTTTGAAGCCCGTCGAGTTGGTCTTGCTCTAAAATTAGCCTTGATTAAGATTATTTCTTGTCGTTCAGAAGATACTGTCGCACCAAAATTGTATGCAAAAAATATTATGTAACTTATATCGATTATGATCTACGGGTGCATAAAACACCATTTTTTTCTATAATACAAAATCGGAATTATCGATAACCCACCTTGAGGCTGAAGCCATTTTTTCGAATTTTTTAAAGTTTAGTTTAATACTCATATTAGGTCACTTTTCATCATTTAAAAGTTTTTTTTTAATTTTTTCGGCACTAACGGTAGAAAATGGATCTCATTTTTAACTTGTCAAACCTTTGTATCTACCCGGAGCCCAAAGTCTTGTTAACTCGTAGACTCGATTTCCGGCAAGTAGTGACCATTCACCATTAAATCGCATTTTATGACGCTAAACATTAATGACAAGACCCAGTTATCAAAGTTATCGATAAACTTTAAGACAAAATGACGTTGTGCGTTTTTTTATTGAAAATTTTACACTGTATTACAGTACTTATTTTTTTGCAAATTTTTTAAATCACAAATTAAACCTTTCATCGTGATCAGAAAAAAATTCTAAGACTTTTTTCCCATTACACTATAGCCCAAAATGTCACGTGACCGTATATTTAAGGATAAGGTTGGTAAAAGTAGTACTGTTTTTTTCCAAAAATTGCTTAAATCAATTTTTGAAAGAAGTGAAGTGGTTCTTAGAAGTTTTTAGATTTTTTTACATTACACTCAAGTCCGAAAACGATCACGTGACCTTTCAAATTAAGAAATGAGGTTGGGCTCAAGTACCCAAATAGTACTCAAATTACGCCGAAAAGTTTTGAGGACTAATACACACTAATTTAAAGAGTTTTGAACATAATATATTTCCAAACACGTCACGTGATCTTATTTTTCAAGAAATAAGGATTTTATTTATGACATATTTTAAACTTTATTTTTTGATTATTTCGTCACGTGATTTTATTCAGACTTTCTCTGTAATGAGAAAAAGTCTGGAAAAAAACGTTTGAAGTTGACCCTGGAATTTTTTTGACGTAATTTGAGTACTTTTTCAATTACTGTACATTGGTACCATATATTTTTTTTCAAAAGTACTCAAATCATGCGAAAGACCTCTTAAAGAATCGTAACGAATTTCTAAGACTCTTATGCATTACAGTATGGCCTCCAGTTTAATAGAGCCAGATCTCCAGAAGTCATAGCTTTCGAAATGCTGATAACATAAGAATGCGTAGGCGAGAGAGAAGGTGAGAAAAATGAATAATTACGATTGGGTTTTTTTTAATTTCAAGATTTCTGTTTGTAATTATTTGTGAAAATTGGCCCCCGTTAGAATAGAGCACTCTAGAGCCAAAACTTCCGAAAATTAATTAATTAGAGATCAAAAAAGCGTTTGCGAGTACGCGTAGGCGTGACTTCGTCTCTAGTTTTAGAACAACAAATGATATTAAACAATAATTTCAGAGTCAATTTACGAGAGAATTTGATGAAAACATATAATAATTGTTAAATGAACTAGAGAAAACCTTTGAATGTTAAACTTAACAGTAGTTCAAAATATAAAAAAAACGTTTAAATTTGTATGATTATTGCACTGTTTGCCCGTCACTGGGTACATTTTCGCGAATTTTTTTTTCTCATCGCCATTAAATGCCTTTTGTGTTCATCGGAATTTTTTTATTTTAATTTTATGCAATTGGCTGAATATTATTTTTAAAGCTATTGAAAAATGTATGTTGATAATGAAACTTTGCTTATATGGCTCGATCTATAGAATGGTCACTAGTTGCCGGAAATCGAGTCTGGGTACAGATTCATGTGCTAAAGTCTACGAGTTAACAAATTAAAATAAAGCAATAACCATCGTAAAACCGTTTAGATTGGCATCCTCGGATTTTTATATCAGACGAAAAAAAGATAATTACAGATGACAGTTCTTTATAGAATTTAAGACTGTTAATCATAAAAATTAATCATTTTACGTAAATTTAATATTTTCCTCCTGCTTTAAGGGGGTGCCATACAACCCAGCAGACTGGAGTCGTTATAACTTACGAAAATAATAAGTCAGTATATTTTTTTATGCTCTGGTAGTTAGCTGAACGATATAAATATGTTTCAGCTTGATAAAATTATTTTTATTCATTTTAGGAAAGATTTGAGTTCGAGTTTTCATTTTTGAAATCGTAAAAATTTCAAAAAAAAATCAACTATTATGAAAATTTTTCCGCATTTTTTGTCCAAAATTTTTTCTGATCGTTTTTTTGAAATCTATGAATAAAAAACTAAAAAATAGCCACTTTAACTTTTTCATGCATGTCTACATATTTTCTGTATCAATCATTTTTAATATCAAAACGCAATTGAAGGTCAATTTTATCTCAAAAAAAGTTGTTTTTCTCTACTTTTTGCCATTTTTGACCATTTTTCATGGAAAAAATTTTCACTATCAAGGAAAATTTTTTAATTAGCAACATAAAAACAAGACTTTTTAGCGCCTACACCCGACAATGTCTGAATTTATTTAATATCGTCTTAAAAAAATCTGTAGTCGAGTTTAGTTGGAAATGGATGTACGTGAAAGTGTTTTTTATATTTTCTCAATAATTAGTTTGTTAAGAAATTAAAAATATAACGTTTGCAAGAATGGACACTTTTATTGAAGATAAAAAAATAAATTTCACATTTTTTTTCTTTCATTTATCGCTCTTAAAAAATGTACCAATCTGCAGGATTTATGGCACCCCTTAAGTGTTAGTACTTCTTCTTAAACTCGAACAAATGATCCTGTTATTAGATATTTTTCAGATACATTTTCTTAAATATATTTTAAACCTACGCAATTCGAAAAGTCTTTCAAAAACACTTAAAAATGCATCTTCTGTCTTTGAGAAACGATATTATTCGTTGGTTAAGAATTCGTGACTCTGATTTAGACACTTAAGGTTCTAGAAGACTTATTAAAAGGCAACACTATATTGTATATAGTAGGACGCGTCCTGATGATTTAAAAGTTGTATTTGGGTTTTTGAGGCACAATTTATATTTGTTTTTTGCTATATAAAATAGTATTTTTACAACGTTTCGAATTTTATTATTCATCTTCAGGTTATGTGAAAGCGAATATTTTTTTTTAGAACGAAAAGTTTGACACAAAAAAAGAGAAACAAAAGTAATTTGGCAAAACGGGCTCTCAGAGAAAATTTTGCCAAATTAACGCGCTCACAATTCTAGAAACCAATCTTTGTTAATGTTTTCCAACGGAAAATTTTTGAAGGTTTACATATCACACTTCATAAACCTGACCTCAACAAACAAGTTAATACACAAAAACAAACTTGATTTGTAGTTGTCAAGTAAAAAAAAAAAATTTAGCAATCACTTGAAAACGGCTGTTAATTTGGCAAAATTTTCTGAGAGCCCGTTTTGCCAAATTACTTTTGTTTCTCTTTTTTTGTGTCAACTTTTCGTTCTAAAAAAAAAATATTTCTGCTTTCACATTACTGAAGATGAATAATAAATTCGAAACGTTTGTAAAAATACGGGAATATAAGGAACATTGGGGAAATTAGATCAATTGAGGAATATAGGACAATTTGAGATACAGTTGGACACTTTGGATATATAGGACAATTTGGGAATATAGGACATTTGGGAGGACAATTTGGAATATAAGGACAATTTGGGGAATTAAGGACAATTGGGGAATACTAAGGATATGATATAATTGAATAAAAAATTTGATGAAAAACTTGAAAATTTCTCATGAAAAATTGTATTAAAAAATAAAAAAAAATAATTAAGATAAATTTGATTTATCAGAAATTATTTGTGAAGAATTTTTCGAAAATATTTCTGCAGGAATTTCACTAAACTATGGTGAAAAATGAAAGTTTTTTCGATAATGAAAATTTATTCCAAAAATCAAAACTTTTGAGATTAATTTTATTTTTTGAAAAAAATTCTCTAGTTTTGAATCAATTTTTATTTAAATTTAAGATTTGTTTTATTCCATTTGCTAGTGTGTTGATTAAAAAAAATTTGAATCAAAATGTTTATTTTTTGTTTTCTTAATTTAAATTCTTATTTTGAAAATGGGAGAAAATTGTTCAGTTTCGAATCAAAATTTAAAATTAATTTTCATTTTGACAAAAGCGCACCTAACCAGGATCGAAATATTAAGCAAAATTAAATTTGCGTACATAACCTCCAACAAATGTACGGTCAAAGTTGTCTAAGCGGACGTTTTTTATTGAAAATTTAGGGGTGAAGTTAGACGCACGTCCGCTTAGACAAAAATGTTTGACTGGACTAAAAATTATAACCATAAAGACAATTTTTGAAATTATACCCTTTGATTATTTTTCCCAAATTGTCTTATAGAGGACGGACCAAAATAAAAAAAACGTAGGTTTTGGCCATATTTTCCCCAAATTGTCCTTATAGACGCCCATCACAGTAGGCAAATATATGGCAATATTTTTTGATAACACACCTGTTCTTCGAAAAAACATCGTTAAAACACTGTTTTTTCGAAAATTTGATCCAAAGAGCAAAAAAAACAGTTTCCATTATTCTTCAGCCCGAATAACGATTTAAATTTGTGCCATATTTGGGAAAATATTTTTAACATAAAACATTTTTGACAATAATTTTCAAAAGATATTGAAATTTTTCTGAAGTGCTAAAATGAGGAAAATGTTCTTTGCCTTGCGGGAGAACGGTTAATAATTTGGCCATAGTTTATAATCCCATTTCCGAAACATAGTTGCGAATCGGTTAATACTAGTAAAAATTTTGATACGATGACCTTGAGTCTCAAAAAATTATTTCAAATATTTAAAGAATAATTCAAAAAAATATTTTTTGGGAGTTGTTTCTTTAAAATCTATATGATATAGACTATATCTATTCACAAATTAAATTTCAAACTCGAAAATTCAAATTCAGAAATTAAAACTTTACAAATTTAAATTATGGAATTTTTTTAATAAAATTTCTCATATTTATTTTTTTTGCGATTGTTTAGTTATTATAAATTTTATATTATCATATTTATGAATTTTGAATCGAAATTTTTGACAATTGAAATTTACGATATTTTCTTCAGATTAAAATTTTTGAATTTCTAGTAAGAAATTTTCTATAAAAAAATGAGCATCAAAAATTTTTCAATTTTTTGTATTTTAAACTTTTCAAGAGGATTCTTTATGTTCAAGATTGTCTTATTTTCCCCAAATTATCCTTATTTTCCCCAAATTGTCCTTATATTTTCAAAATTGCCCTAATACTTTTTTTTCTAATCTCACGTTATAAATCCCCATATGTTCTTTATATTAGCCAAATTGTCCTAATATACCCACATTGTCCTTATATTTAACAAATTTTCCTTATATTTCTCATTGTTCTAAGATAAACAAATTATGCTTATATTAGGACAATTTCAAAAATATGCGGACAATTTGGAGAAAATCAGGACCACTCGGGGTAATTTTAGGACAATTCGGGAAATATAAGGACACTTGAGAAAAATTAGAATAATCGGTAATATTAGCACAATTGGAAAAATTTTAGAAAATACACCAATTCTAGTGAAATTTCATAGAAAAGACCCTTTTTCAAAAAGTGAAGAGCAAAAAAGGGTCTTCATCTGAAATTTTTCTCAATTCTCTAAGCTATTATCGTACAAATTTTACTTAATAACCATAATTTTTCCCCAAAAATTTAAAGACTATGCATATATTATAAAAATTTTTTTTTTTTCTTGTATTGTCCTTTTTTATAAATTATCCTTATATTTTCCAAAAATCTACTTATTTTCGTGAATTGTCCTTATATTTGGAAATTGTCTTCATATTTCCCAAATTTTATTTATAATTTCTCTCAATTATCCTTATATTTGAACTACAATTTGAAAAATATAAGAACAATTTTGATATTTATAAGGATAACTTGAAAAATTAAAAATATTTTTGACATATAACGACAATTTATGAAAATGAGGGACAATTTGGGGAAATAAAAAGACAATTTTAAAAAATATAAGGGAATTTGAAATTTTAAATAGAGAACTAATGTTGCATATTGTCCTTTATTCTCCCATTCCAAATTTTTTATTCGAATTATTTTGAAAACCATAATTTTTCCCGAAAATATGAAGACCTTTTTTTTTTTTTTTGCTCTTTACTGAGATTTTCGCCAATTGTCCTTATTTTCCAAAAATTTCAATTAATATTTTGAAGACCTTTTTTTTTTTTTTTTTTTTTTTTGCTCTTCACCCATATTTTCGAAAAAAGAGCCTTTTGAATTTTTGCCATATTGTCTTATTGAGGGACGCCAAAATCTCAAAGCGTAGGTTTTTGCCCATATTTCTGCCATATTGTCCTTATAGAGGGTTTCTTTATAGACGCAAACCACAGTATTTTTATATAGCAAAAACAAATATTTTCAAAAGTTCTGTCCCTACGTACAAGTACTTTAACTGGTTTCCTAAAAATACGCCATGGTACGATACGCATGTATCACGCATGTACTTTTCGTGGGACAGTACTTTTTAAATTTTTAGGACGAGTCCTACTACAGACACTCCATTGTAGCTTTTCTTGTAAAATGTATCATGCATTTCCTATAAGTTATTCCATAAGTTTATTTTATATAAACTTACGTTCTTTTCGTGGTTTTCGGTTCTATACTGTGATTTGAGTTCTCTGTTTCTGATTCTTGGGGTGTCAGGCACGTGAGATTGTTTGATAAGTTGTTTTCCTCGTCAGAATCGGATTGATCTACAGGGACTTTCCAAATTTTCGGACAATAAGGGCACTTTTAAAAGTTATAAATTTCAAAATTTACATATTTTTTCAGAAATAATATAAAGATTTTTTTATTGTGAGTTGGTGAAGATTGTTAACAAAATTTTGTTTTTCATGAAAATATATTTAACNAAAAAAAAACTTCAGTGGAGGCACAAAACCTCATTTGAGGTTCAACTTTGAGCGCTTAAAGTGTGATAACCAGACATGGGATTTATCTCATTTCAAATTGTTATATAAGATTATATTTTTGTCTGAAACTGCTGCAGTTTATTTTTTCTGAAAATAATGTCCAAATAAAGTAAATTGTTAACAAAAAAAAAGAAGGCCAACAATTTCAGAATTATTAATCAGATTACTAAAATAAACTTTTCAAGGGTACGTAAATAAGCAACGAAAATGACGTTTTTGCCTTTTCTCGAAGTCTTGAATTTTTTCACAAATCACTCGCGAAAAAAACAAGAGTTCTAGCAACAGTAAAGTCATTATTATAAAAGACTTTCCTAAAAACTGATCTCCTCAGAAAATTTCTGCAGTTTGACAAGATTAAAGAATTAGCGATCATAGGTTTTTCCGGAGAAATTAGCGAAAAAAGTAAGAAAAAATAACTTTCAAACAGATCATCGAAAATAATTTTAAGTTAGATTTTTTAACTTCTTGGACCAAACTCTATTTAGGATTTTGCTAATTTTATTTTAAGAGCGCTAATTCTCCTTTTTCGAGTCGTTTTAAACTTTTCAAAAACCTCAAATGAGGTTTTGAACGTCCGAGGGTTAATTTAACAGGTTTAATTTGCAAGAGCAAAAATAAATAAAGTCAAAACTTGAAAAAAAAGAAAGGTCCGTTTTTTAGTTATATAAATCTGGCAAGTGTGATAGCTGAAAGTCGGCACATACGATACTTTTTTCACCGGTTTCTCGAAAAAGGCACTACCGATTTTCATAAAACTTAAGTTTGTAACGAGAAAGATTAAAAAAATCAAGGATTTCGAAAAAAATATCAAAAATGAAATTCGACCCTACCCGGGTAACATATTAACATTATTAATGTTAGTAACATTACACATTTTTGGTTTATTCTAACTGGAATGAAAAATAATCATCATCTTTTAAAATTTATGTACATTTCACAGTGAATTTCACACTGAAAATTACGACAAATTGGTATGTTTTAAAAATTATGATAAATCATCGAATTTTCGATTACCGGTATAAGAATATAAATTTAGCCCCGAATGATAAAAACTCAGTCGGGTCGAACTTTCTCGGAAACAGTAAATCTGATTCAAAAATATTTGAAGATGGTCGACGCCTTAAGGTTTCGATCTCAAAAAGATA
>SCLH01001919.1:176250-188123 GCA_004367855.1 Oikopleura vanhoeffeni | reverse complement strand
TGAGTATTGATATCCCCCTGAGGCATGAGAGCCACTTTTATGGCTCGACTTTGAAGCTCTATCATCCAAAAAATATAAGTGCTTTCGTTTAAATTATTTTTCAGTCATTGACAATGACTCACTGTGATAAAGGATAGACTTAACTTTATGAACTATTAAATTTAGATAATTAACACTTTGAGTACTTAATTAAGGCTGTGGAATAACGAAGTTGACTCCCACTGTTCTTTAGTAATAACTATAAGATTTTTGTAATAATATGCAAATTAAATAAAATAGAGTAAAACCTGGGCTTCCTTGAATTGATCTCCGATTCAAAATACTTTATCGGGGTCGTCTATGAAACGATAATTCTCACCTCTAAAATGGTGAAATTAGTGGTAAACAATATGTCTTCGTCTTATATTTTCGCTCTGCTTTCTCATTCATAAGCAATTTTTCTGTTTTCAAACAAAAAACAATAAAAAAAGTTCTACATTTAGTAAAAAAATTATTTTTTTTAAAAGATGGTCAAGACGAATTCCTAAAAACTGAGTATTTAAGACCTTGTTTTTTACAAATAAATTATGATATTAAGCTGATAAAGACAAATTTCAGAGAAATCCAAATAAAAAGTAGGATAAAATATATTTCGAACGGCTCATCATGAGCCGCTCATGGAAAAAAAATTTTATGTTTATTTTTCAAAAATTAATCGCAAACTTTAAAGCCACTTTTATGGCTCTATGAGTAAGGGGGTTAATTAAATTTTCGAAAATATTTTTTTTAATTTTCAACTATCCTTTATATCGTCTCTATATGCATCCAGATAAAATTTGATAATTTCACATCCGGCACAATCCATCTTTTTTCTAAATAAAAGTAGAATTTACATTATTCTTTAAAATGTATTCAAAATACTCAAAAATAGAAAATATCATATCAAATACGGTACTTGCTGGGCATTTTGTGCCACTTTTCATATTTTGTTACTTTGTGTTATTTCCTTCTAATTTTATGCAACAAATAATAACTCCAAGTACCCAAATTTTTAAAGTGACATAAAAAGCCCATACTGCGAGTTTTTGAAAAAACCAATTGGTAAACTAGTATGATTCGGAATATCTCTGAATGAAAGGGAGATTGGTAAAAAAGAGGAGACAAAAGTCACTTGACATAATGATAATAAAAAAGAGGAGAAATCTAAAAGACTCAAGTTGTATGTCTGGTAATTTTGAGCTATCTAAGACAGACCTGGCCAAAGCCAACCAATTTTGAAGGATGAGTCTTTTCCAAAAGTAGGAATGTAAACGGCGTGGATACCCTATTTACTGGGAGGCACTTGGTATGGTAAATATGATGATCATATCAGCATTTGTAACGTTTTTTCGTTTCTTTTCATTTGCTTAAATTGTCTATCGCGTTAATGCAACGATCAGGTTTTGGCAAAGAACTACGTCTTTTTCAGATTAAACCAATCAAAACGGCGGAATTCAGATTTATGCAATTTGGAAAAAAGAAGGGAAAAACGTCACACCCTGTATAATATACACGAATATAATATATTGTCGATATAATATTGACGCTGTAATATTATACATGTAACAGTTATATCATATATAAGTTATAATACAGTATACGTAGGATGCACAGCGGGCAAATTTCTAACTTTAAAACGGTCGAAATTAACGAAAAACGGGAAGAAAAATCTTAAGCAGAATTCAAAGGCAAGAATTATAAAAAATAAAAAAAAAATGATTTTTTTACCGGTGACCTAAGTATACGGCACTCGAAAGAAAAAAAAATTGAAATTGTTTTTTTTCAAAGTATTTTGAAAATTTACACTGAAAAAAAAATATTTTTTTTTCTGGCCTTTCAGGCAATTTAAAAAAATAGAAATTTTTATTAGTTATAAGTTATAACTAGGGATAATTTCTACCGATTTTTGCGAAAATCGACTTTATTTAATTAAATATTCGTTATGCGAATAAATTCGATATACCGATTATATTAGCGGGAAAATCGACGTTGGTATTTAAATATAAATATTTGGATATCGTATATTCTTGGGCCGTAAAAATTTGCGAGTTCGGAAAATGTAATGGAATTTTTCCCCCACAACACTCTCGCAAATCGGGCCACAATAGTCAATTTTAATGGGGGGTCGCTGTTATTTTTCATGAAAATATAAGTTTTTCGCAGCCTTCTTGATTATTAAGGTCATGATAACGCGTCCCTAACCGGCTTTTTCTAGACTCCGACACTGGAAGTATGTTGACATGACAAAGAGCATCGTAAATTGTCATCTAATCTTGCTGTAAAACAATTGTTTATTGGGCGAACACATGTCAAATTTTTTTGCAATCAGGGCCAATTGTTGTTTGTTTATTCTAACTTTTAGGGAGTTGTTTGGCTTCTCATATATATGTCCATCCTCTTGTAACTCCAAACTGATATTTTCTGAGTCATCAAAAACAACATATTTTAACCCCGGGAATCAGCGAGAAAAGTTTCGCGCCAAGGGCACCAGAGGGCGATATATCGCTCATCTTTGAGACGTGGTTAACAGAAAGCCAGGGCAGTTAGGTAAGTTTCATTTTTTTTTGCATGCTGATCAGAAGTTGAAAGGGATAAATATTTTTATGGCATCCGAGCAAGTTTTTAGGACATTCGTAGAATATTGTTTATTTTTGTTGCAAAGAAGGAATAGGTGGGGAAAAAGGCCAAGGTTCAGCTATTACCATGTAGATACGAAGCTGAAACAGTTGTCGTCGCAAAATTTATTATATTTTGGAATCGAACTGCGCAGAGGTTTTGGAGTCTACGTCTACATTTTTCCTGGCCGAGTTAGATCTAGTGGCTATCATATAAAGCACAAGTATTTAGGTAAATTTAGATCTTAAATTTGTGATGAAATATTTCGGATTTATCGTAGAACAAATGGTTTTTTTCCTATGAAAGCGTAACATTTTATGTTATTAATTTTCGTAGAGCATATTATCAAGTGACAGTGTGACCATTTTTGATTGTTCTCAAAGTCTAATTTTATAAATGAATAATATAATTTTTTCATGGAATCTTAAAATTAGAAAAGTTTGGAATTTCACTTTTAATAAGAACATATCTGTCCCTAAGATACCAAAAATTTTTTATTTTTACTTTGCCATGCAGAAAAAGACTTTCCTAAAAATGGATGTTATTTTTTATTTGTATTTGATTGTCCTGTTTTCGAGAGATATTTTTGTTTCGGAAGGTAGAACATTCGGCGAAAAATCTCAAAAATTCAATTCTCCGTAATACTTGAACCAAATATCCAAAGTAATATTATTGTTTTGGAATCGCCGCAAAAATTCTTTATAATGTATTCGGAATAAACAATTCTGCGACATTTTTTGCCTTTCAGAAGTTTTAGCGTAGGTTGAGCCCAGGTATATAGGCGCACTTCATTTCTTTATTTGGTGGATTTTTCCCGAGGATTAAGCAAAAAAAATTCTGGATCGGCATGTGTCAATTTTTTTAATCTAGGCCAATAAAATTTACCTCGACCAAATCGTCAATTTATTTCCAACAATTGTTAAATCCTGGATTCGTTATTGGTCGATATGACTGATTGTTGCATATTGGACCGGGAGAGTCGATTTTTGTCCAAAATGTTTCTCTAGTGTACTTATACTTGATATAATGTTTGATGGTACAGTGTAAATTGTAATATAGTCGCATTATTATCCAGGGGGGTGAGACACTAACAAACTTATTTGACTCTGTTGAAATATAGGGATTATAGAGGTTTTTAGTGTTACCCGGGATAATAATGGATAATTCTTAAGTATATCGGTTGTTTGAAATTTTTATGAATTCTCGTGATGACTCGTATTTACGCATATGGGGTAAAAATAATTTGAAATTGGCTCAATGTAAGGTGGAATGGGACCATTTTTTTGTCTCCAAAATTTTTTTTCTTCTGATGAAAATGTATTTTCTGCTTGTACTCTTAGAGAAATGAATTATGAGGATTGTTAGTTGAGCCCTTGTTTGTGTTCCCTAAAAATACCGGCGCTGAAAACAGCGATTTCAAATGAACATTTTTTTTTAAATTGAATCTTTAATTTTTACCCCGTCCGAACCTCTCAGATGGTGTCATTTTTCTTAACAAAAACTAAACTCAAGGTCAAATCAGCAACCGCGTCTTTTAAGGGGGGGGGGTGGTTCATCGAGTGCGGCAGGAACTTGGAGTCATTTAAACTTACGAGAATGATTTAATTAGTTGTTTTACTTTTTTTCTGCTTAAATTTATGGTTAGCTGAACCCAGAAACGTAAATGTGCATCTTACTTATAATGGAAATAATTGTCTGTGCCTCATTTTATGGAGAGATCTTGAATGTCCGACTGTAGTTTTTTTGAATTCGTAAAATTTCAAAAAAAATCAAAGCGATTATCGAAAATTTTCCGCAGTTTTTGTCCAAAACTCGTGATCTTTGAGTTACGTTTTTTTCAAAATCGATGAATGAATAATGCCGTGAACAAGAATAGCCACATTTAACTTTTACCATGCATCGTCTACATATTTTGACTGACTGCTGTTTAAAATCATAGTATGTTTTATTTGTCTTTTTTGTCGATTTTTTTTAGAAAATTATAAAAATTTTCCGCCAAGTCCAAAAATTTTACTATAAGTGGGGTTTTTGTGAACTCTCCATACAAAATCAGGCAGAAATCACTACTCTAAATGTTTGGCGTATGCTATTACAATTTCGTTAGGTGCAAACTAATGAGGTTTGGTTCGCGCCCGATTTTCATTTCGTAACTATCGATGCAAATTATACGCTCGGTGGTTAGCAACTCGATAGGCGTGCCATTTGATGTCACAAAAAGTATTTAAAATTTTATGGCTGGTCAAAATTCCACATAAAATTGTGGGTGTTGAGATAGCGCGGGTTTCAATTTCTTTAGTGTAGTAGACATTTTAATAGTCCAAAACAGCCAATGAAGTCAATTATTTATACTCGTAAAAAAAGTTGTTTTTTCTCTACTTTTTGCCATATTTATTGACCATTTATTCATGAGGAGACAAGCACGAAATTTCGAGTATCGAACGGAAATTTTTTAATTTAGCAACATAAAGAACGAGATTTTTAGGCGCGTTACACCCGACAAGTGTCTTGAGTTTATTATATCGTCTTTAAAAAATCTGTAGTCGAGTTTAGGTTGGAAATGGACTGTACCGTGAAAAGGTTTTTTTATATTTTCCCAGACTATTTAGTTATGTTAGGGAAAATTAACAAAAAGGTATATAACGAACGTTTGAAAGAAGAATGGACATTTTTTGAGATAAAAAATAAGAAAATGAAATTTTCACTTTTTTTTTCTTTATGCATTTAGTCGCTTGGGAAAAAATGTACTGCATCTGTCGGATCGACTGCCACCTCGTCTTAAGACAGGTGTCGGCTTCTGTCACCTAACGGTCTTCGAGTAACTGGCAACTTTACCGGATTTTTTTTGACGGACTTTGACGTTCCTGACCTGAGAAGATGGACTTTGTTTCCTGAAAGAATTTTGTTTGAACATCTCGGTGTTATCAAACAGACCTTGCGGGTAAGAATGTTTACTTAAATGCATATGTGTACTTTATGTTACAGAGTTAACCATGAACCAAAACCGGATAAAAGGCTCTTTATCATGCGCACTAGGTGGGATGGCATTTGTTTTTGTCTATCGAAAGTGTGTTCTTTTTAGGGGGGGTAGACTATAACAAGAACGGCCTGCTTTAAAGATTTGGAATGCCCGGTATATGCTATTATTTATTTGAGTCATTATTTGTACGAAATATCCACTAGTTATAGTTAGTAGTTCGATTGACTCGATGATAAAACCATGCATTGTATGTATAATATATTCAGACGCGGCCTGGGTGATGCGCTATTGACGCAATGCTTTTGTATTCTTTACAGTCGGACAGCTCCCGAGCTTGACGATTTTGAAAAATTACGGGAATTTGATTTGCACCTGTCCAAAAGTCGCTACTTTTTTATCTCCACATTCGGTAACGCGGAATTTCAGTATAATAATTGCATGGAGTATTTTTATAATTATCATAACAACTTCATTTTTCTGAAATGTGAATTGGCTTACCTAACCTACTAGAGGCGTACGTACACTGTAGGCTAATTTCGGGAAAATTGTATCATGTTGTTGTAATGTTGGGTAGTTTGTTTGAATGCAGAAGATACTGTAGGAGCCCTTACCACCTGCCTTGAGGAGGTTTGAGTCCTCAAGACTACGTTCCACTTTTCGTAATGTTTGCATAAGTTTCTCCCGAAATTTTTAAACCGTCAAAAATTTAATTAAAAGATTCATGGCCATCTCCTCTACAAATAAAGGCTTATAATAATTCCAACCAATCAGGGATGTACTCTTCTCTATGACGCGTCGATGACGCAGACCTTTCTATTGCTGAGTCACGTGGAGGATTAAGGATTCATTCCAGTTTAGTAAAATGCTAAAAGACGGACGTATAGAGTAGAAAGTTGTGCAGATTTGACGACGAAGCACCGGTAGTTTGAATTTTGAATCCAAAATTACTATGTTTGAGGAGCGGGAGGAGAAGATTAATTTGGATCCAATTGGGATTCCCAATATTCGATCGTAGAATCGCTGTAAAAACAGAGAACATATAATGATTTTTTTTTAGTTTTCGATTTCGACGCGTCGGCAACGACTTTTAAGGGTATGTGGTTCCTACTTTTACTGCAGTTGGTTGCTATAAATAAGCACACAAAGCAATGTTAGGTTTGCGACGCAGAACACACAACCCATAAAACAAAAATGTTTGGTTTCTTTTTTGTGGATTTTTTTCTAGAGTATTTTTCTCAAAAATTATGTTCAAAGAATAACGTTTGGTGTTCTATTTCTACCACTAAGAACTTCAAGTATATCGGGTATGTGAGGTAGCGCACACTTTCCTCTTTCAGTAGTTTCCCCAGCTTTCCGAAAAAAGTCGAGACATTTTTGTCGGTAATTTTTTCACGTACTTGAATATTATATTTTGAGTTTGGATCGAATTGCTAAAAAACGCTTCTGTAAGTTTTTATTTGTTTTGAACTAGGTTTGGCAAATTTGAGCGTCAGGTTTGCAATTTCTGGAAGGCACAGATAGGATTGTTTTGAGGCCGTAATGTCAAAAACGGTTGTTTTTTGCGGTGTTCTAGAAAAATATAGCAACCTTCAACAATAAACGCCACGTAAGTTTTAATATAATATACAGGTGTGTGTAATACAACCGTCTGTATTATTTTTTTTACATATAAAACTGGAGAGGAGTAGAGTTTTCCGTTTTTGTCATAGTGTCTTCTTGTTATCGCTTATGTGTACGAAGTTGTAATCATGTATCTCGAAAGTTTTGTGACATTTCATGGACGCAAGCTGAGAGGCTAGTTCTACAAGACGGCCTTAATCTGATTATTCCTCGAGGCTGCTGCTGTTTAGCTATATATTTATCTAGGGAAAATTGTTCAAGACTTGAGATGCCACCATTGATCGTGCTTAAGTGACCCCGTGGGGACGTCGCGGACGATCGGCGAAAGTTTTAAAGAGTTGTACGTAATCTACACAACACTAGTGACACACTATAGGTGGCGAGTGTGTTCTCTGGGTATTGTCGGATTTTTATCGTTTTGGATTTATATGGATCAGTTCATGTTCCCAAAAATATTCGGGAAATGTTGACCTTTACAGAGATTCTAACAATAGTTTTCACAAATGCGGCTAATAAGATCTGGTACCGATTTTGACTTTTACATGGTAATTGTTTTTTTTGTGACAAGAGTGTTCTGATCAAACACTAGTCTATTCTTGAATAAATTTGTCCAAGCTTAATTTAAAACTGAATCAGTGAATTCACTGCTGAGTAGTATTTTGAGGCTGAATTATTACTGAGTCTAGTTTTTTCGTACGATACGGCAACAATGAGCAGGTAGAATTTTACTGCGAATGATATTTACGTGCAGACTTTCGTGAGTCAAAAGTTGTAGACCTCGGAGAATGGTGACTGAGTTTATACAGGGAGGGAGCCCGAATATATAGCTGAATGTGCTGAATCGCTGAATTTAACCTACCCTATCCGTTTTTTAGGCAAGAATAATTCCTGTTCCCATCGAGAACCTGCCTAAGTGTAAATTTTCTATGTCTAATAACACATAAAAACATAGGGACAGTTGACATTAAAAATACATAGGGCGGTTTTTTTCGATATTCGCAATATTTTTGGAGATTTAGTTATCTCAATTTTTGTGACTTGCGTCATGAATCACTGGTTCTACTGGTCGCCGAATTGTAATTTACCCAATTACTCTAATCAAACTTTTGTTTTGGTGAGGATCGGAATTGGTTCTACTCATTTTGGGTTGATTGACGTCATTCAAACACCCATCGTGATGGGGACTCCTGTATAACGATTGGGAGAAAAGATTGGGACATTTATGACGGTGATTCCACGCTACGACGACTTTCAGTTTTTTTTGAACGAAAATAATCTTATTATTTGTTCCCATATACGGCAGAAATTGCTGCCGAATATGCGCTGAAGTTTTTTCGGCGGAAAACTTTGTCTATATTGCTCCCCTGTAAACTTTAAATATCGAAAAAATTACGTCGGGCTTAGCGGGGGACTAGTCGCTGGTTTTTGAGTGCCTTAGGGCAACTTAAATGCTCAAAAATGAGCCGGGGAATGGAATCGAGGTGACAACCGACCAAATCAGTGCAAAAAAGAATGTTCGGAATTTTTTCTCTTTTTTTCAAAGTGAAGTTCAAAAAATAACGGTTGCGTTTATTTAACCACTAAAACTTTCAACACTATCAGCCTTGACGTAGCACTTTTGGATCGTGTTTCAGTAGTTTGCGTTGTAAGCTGGCCTACTCACAAGACAATCGAAGGCAGTTTGTTTTTCGAACATTGTTCTCGTTGGGTCCTTGAGAGGGAAATCTGTATTCGAATTTAGGGGGGGGGTCGATCGCGAAAAAGGTGGCGGCGAGTTTATTTTTTCGTATTGGTATCAGCTAGCTTAGGTAAAAAATGAAATTACTAAATTTTTATTTTCCTAGAGAGATAGTTTTTCCGAAAGTATAATGCCATATGGAACGGGTCGTTTTTCTCACTTTCTAGAAAAACTTAGGAGGCGAAGTTTATAAAATGGTCAGAGTTTATTTGTTTGGTCTCCCAGTTGTTTTATCAAGTGTATGTCAAAATTTCAGCAATGATGCAACATTAAACTAGGAGTTAGTTTTACCGCTTTTTGGGCTTGGGGTCCTCTTGTGTCGTTATGTGTTGGGGGAGTGTATGCGAACATAAAATTGTTGTGGCACATTCTTGCACGCCGCAGGGTATGGTTGTGGATAACTGGGGTAATCTCATAAGTTGTGCACCACGGTGCCGGGGTTTGGTATATTTGTATCGGGGAGTGCGGTTGCATTTTGAGAGATTTGCACTTTTCTCGATTTTTTTCTTGATAAGAAACTTTTTGCGCACTTCAAATTTTCGGATGAAAACGTTTTCGAACAAAGTGACCGTTTGAGCTCACCTTTGGTTATATCTGATTTCTATGCAATCAAATTTATTTTAACTTATAAATCTTTTTTTGAAATTACCTACTTCGAAAAAACGTGGTTTTGCTTCCATGGTGTCTAGAATGTAACAGTAAAATTTTAATTTTTATGTTTATCAGAAGCCTTAAATAACGCTCTTGACCTCGACTCGGATTCATAACTTATTTATAACGACTTGTACGTCAAAATGCAAAATTATAATTTTCTGAAAGAAAGAATCGGGAAATAAAACCAGAAATGTTTAACCAGATCGAAAGAATTATGTTTCTGCTGAGTTAAATAAAGTAAATTTTAAACGGAGGTGGGATGGGTCGGTCTTTCAAATCGGGCACGTTTGGGGACGTGTGATAAACTTCTTATTCGGATAAGGTTGGGGCCTTTGGAGTATTGTCTGCCGATCCGTTGTTTCGTTAAAGAGAGTTATCAGAGTATTAAAATAAGAGCGGAGAAGCAAAACGAAGATTATATATAGTGAAAGTAGCCATTCCAATGATTTTTTCGGCTATAGATCCAGAAATTAGTTGAGAAATTTGACACGAATGAAGAAAATTTTCATATAGTTTCCAAAAGTTTGCGGGGTCCAATCCCAAAAAATGTCAGTGAGTATTTGTCATAATGCTATAACATTGTAGTTACCTAGTCGAAAGTTTAAAGTGGTCATTTTGAAGGTTTTTTTTCGTTGATTTTGTAACAGAATACTGTAAAAAATTTGAACAAAAATAAGGCAATTTTTTATAATTGCGGATACTTTTTTAAATGATTTCTCGATTTGAGTCGAATTCGGACAAGTTATTAAATTCGAACTTCAATAAGTTTTCTTAATAGAGCAGTTATTCGAAATTCGGGTGTTAGTTACGGAAACGCTGGAGTAGGTAAAACTTATTGCGGAATCTATGAGAAGAGTATATAAACCCAGTAAAATGTTTTTATCAAGAGCCATATCCGTATATATCTCNAGTGACAGTGTGGACCATTTTTGATTGCTCAAATTAATTTTTATATCAAATAAATTTTTTCATGGAAAACTTAAAAATTTTGAAATTTCACTTTTAATAAAAAATATTTGTCCCTAGATACCAAATTTTATTTTTTATTTATACTGTTAGGCATGCACAAAACACTTTCCTAAAAACTGGATAATCTTATATTTGTATTTGATGTCCAGTTTCGAAATATTTTTTTCGGAAGTAAAACTTCGGCGAAAAATCTCAAAAAATCAATTCTCCGTAATACTTGAACCAAATATTCAAAATTAAATTGAATATTATTTTTGAAATCGCCGCAAAATTCTTTATAATGTATTTGGAAGAAACAATTCTGCAACATATTTTTTGCCTTTTTCAGAAGGTTTTAAGTAGGCTTGAGCCGATATATCAGCTCTATGATTCCAAGGGTTAAATTGAGAAATTTGAGGTAACCGACGGATGTCTATATCTCGAGATCTACACATGCTACGAAGCTTATTTTTGCGGCATTCGCAATTTTGTTGTCGATTTCATTCCAGAAAAATAAAAAAAATAAATTTCGAACAGAAAATTTCGATTTTTTTTAAGTATTTTTTTTTCGAAATCGTGCTGTATTTTGAGAAGACCATATCAAAATTATTATTATTTTTCGGCATCGGTTTTCTTGTTATGTAAGCTATAAACAAAAATAAGTAGATAAACATTTTTTGAAAAAAAATTTAAAAATTGATCAAAAATTTGGAAATCTAGCGAATCAGACGCAACCGAAACTCTGAACGTTTCGCAAATGAAAAACAAACAAGATATTGTGAAACGAATAACATATTAACCTGGAACACACAATTTGTAAAAAGTTTTGTTTTTAAATCTGATATCAGTGCTCCAAATGAAATTGAATAAGTACTCAATACACCGAAAACAGTCAATTTAACATGTAATTTTTGTCGATTTTGAGCTAATAGACCGAAAATTACAATTCTCATTTTATATTACTTCGTAAATAACCATTAATAGTGAGCGTTAAAAAATCTAAAACTTTTGACATCTCATCACTAAATAAAATTATACGAATTTGGTCAAAAACTCGGTTTTNCTTTATAATGTATTCGGAATAAACAATTCTGCGACATTTTTTTTGCCTTTTTCAGAAGGTTTTAGGTAGGCTTAAGCCGATATATCGGCTCTGTGATTCCAAGGGTTAAGCTGTTTTTCTCTTTTTTTCATGGAAAAAAATTCATATTAAGGAAATTTTTTCATATGAATAATAATTCTCCCACTAATTAGCGCATAACACCCGAAAATGCTGAAGTTTATAAATATCGCCTTCAAAAT